>VZTO01010179.1:114998-259998 GCA_013400615.1 Syrrhaptes paradoxus
TAAGAAAAAAAAAATATTAATTACTGCCTCAGTGTCCTCTTTGTACCCTGAACATACCAAACTGAGGAGAGATGGTGTACCACACTCCAGAAGGAGATCACCCAAGTTGAGCTGGAGGCATCCCTAATTGTCCAAGAAGACAACCTTCAGTTTACCTGCAAGGCTTTGAGGTTTTTTTCTTATTTTCTCATGCTGTTTTAGACATTCCACATGCAAAATGCACATACAAGCTGTTGGTGAGAAAATGAAACTTAAAGTTTTCTGAGGAGACCAGGAGCACAGGGGAACACACTAAGCACATAACCTATTTGAAACCTACGATGACTGCCAGCTCTCTCCACATTGTCTAAGAAGCTGTTGTCTTTGGCATTTGAGCATCACTTCAGAGACCCCATGTGTTTTCAGCTCTATGTCTGCCTCCAGGATGAATTCTACAAGGGGAAGCAGGGGCAAGAGCAGTGTGTGTCGAGGCAGCCAGGCTCTGCACTCGTGAGCCAGGAGTCTATTCACACAGTATTTTGTGAAAAAAAAACACAAATGAGAAGTGATGTTTTTTGCTGTTACCTAATGGACAGTTGGAAATGTATCTCTCTACATCATTTGACTTGAAACTTAGACCAGATCATCTCTGGGTTTTGCTATTTTCTCTCCTCCATCCTGTTTTCCTTATCTAGGCATCTACATCTCTCTTTTGCTCTCTTCTAGAACAGCATTGCACTCTTCAGTATCAGAATGCTTTAGTTCTTGGAACTGTATTATTTTTTAAATTTCTCTCATTTTTTCTTCTATTTTCCCCTTTTCTCTTCTACAATTTTATTCCAGCAGTCCCACAGTGCAGCATGGAATGAAGTGGGCTGGCTTTTTTTACTCCTACAGAAAGCTGGTGTTCAAGAGATATGGACTTCAAGTCTTGAAAATAGAGAAGCTTGATTTTTTCCACTTGGGTAATTTTTTTTTTTATCTATGAAAAGTGAATGATGGCCATTCTACATCTTGGGCACCCTTAGGTTGTGATGGAGGGGTAGAGATTCAAGACCTTGAAAAGTCACTCTAAGGAAAGTGTAAGAACTTACCCCTTTACATGCTTACTTCCCCTTAGACCTCCTTTATCCTTTCTTTAATCATTTTCTGTGGTACCTCAAACCACCACACACAGCTATTTAACCTTGTAAATGCAGAAGAAAGGAAGCACGACTGTCGTCTTGGGCACTATGTGTACTGCATCTCAGTCTGTTGGTAGTGTCTACTCCTCTAGTAATTTTAGAAGAAGTGTTTGAAAATGTTACCTAAGACACTCCTCCTTGCATTTTAATGAGATTTGTTGTCCAGTAAAAAAAANAAAAAATCAAATTAACTGTTTTCTGTACTAATACCTGTTCTTTAAGGAAATTAATTTTAGATAGAACTTACTGTGTGCAAGGACCAGGTTTGTACATATTTTCAACCTCAGTCAGGTCTAATCAGCCCCTCACACTTCAGAGTACTACCAAACAGAGCTGGAAAAAAACATGTATGAAACTTGAATTACCCAAACTTCTTATGCTGAGGCAGAGGATTCATCACTTACACTTCCTTCAAATCAATGCTACTATGCTACTACTAGTTTATTCCATGGTCACAATAAAAATAAAAAAAACCTTGGTGGGACAACAATGTGCTGGAACTTAGCAAAAATACCAAGAGCCAGGTTTATTGCAGTTCCAAAACAGATATAAAACATTGCTAGAGACTTCTTTCATATTCCATCATGGGTAAAAATCTGGTTTTCACTAAAAATCCCTGACTTCTATTTTTTGTTTGTTATTTTTATTTATGTTTGTTTATTATTACTTCCTTAGTTATTACATTAGTATTACTGTTAAGAATCATTAGTAAATACTAACACTAATGCAATGATTAAGTTATTATTCTAGTAATAAAATACTATTTTTAATATTATTAATGTTAATAAAATTCTTACTAATACTAACAACAAAAAAAAAGAGTTATATCAGTACTTTCCCTATAATTTCATTATCTGGGAAGGGAAAACTAAGATAAATGCAAACACTTAGGTGTGGCTTTATTCAAGCATGCAGATCATTTCAGAGAAGTCTGTTATTTAGGATATTGTTAACATCCTGATTTATCTTTTACATCAAGTGCTGTTTAATGGTAACTTTAGGCTGACCACTTACTCAGAACAAGGAAAGCAATATTCCACTATCGTCTCCAGAACACTATCTTCTACAAAAAGTTCTCTTTAGGTTTCATAGGAGCCTGAGAAATTAAATACAGAAGAAGATAAAAATTCTTTTGCCTGGAATATTGTAAAAAAAAAAAATAGATATTGAACACTGCAGAGGAGACAAACCGGCTCATTCCATCTGCTTTTGCACATTGGCTGGGGAACACGCTTCAAACAGTAGGCATCAGCATGCTAAATTACATGACTATTTCTTTCACCTGGCCATGGACGTTTCACAGAAAATCTTTGCCTGTGCTGGTGTGGTCCTCCTTTCTCATGGTTAAAACAGGGGGTTTTGTTCACCCTGACAGGAATGCAAAAATTGCATCTAAGATGTGAACTTTTTCTGCAAGCAAAATCAGTAGGAGTTTTGCTATCAACTTCCACAGGAACAGGATTCAGATTTAATTGCTTTCCTGGGATATGCTGTCGACATATGAGCCTACCATATTGTCTGCTTTGTAATCTAAGGCAACTTTTTTTAAAGTAGAGCTGGTTATTTTGATTCCGTCCAAATGATCTTTCAAAATATTTTTATATCATGAAACACTTCAGTTCTCCATTAGTGAAACTGAAAAAAAACCACGTCCTTTTAATCTGCTTCAGCATTTTCAGTGCATTCTGGTCTATTGAACTGACCAAACTGACTTTTTTTGAGTCAGCCCAGCATTATTCTGCTTTCCCAGCGGCAACAATTTCCATTACAGAAGTTTTTCATTCTAGTGGCCTATGCTCTCTTCGCCCCAAACTACATCCAGACCCCCTCTGGCCAGACCCCTTGGCCAGGTTACATTCTCTGCAATGGGAAAGTTCCTCCTCTAAGCAGTCCAACACCCAGGCCACAGGGCTGTCCACATCATCCAGAGAAGTACACGAATGTCAAGTGAGGTGGTTTGGGCACCTCAACAAGGCAGAATGTTTTCATTTGGGAACAGGAAAAATGAAACGTGCTGAGTGAAAATGCCAAAATGTACCATTTTATTTTTTCAAGAAAGACATCTGTATATGCCATGAAATTTCAAAGCCATGAAAGACACTCCACATGAATGGATGATGCAGTTTCCAGCCCCTCACCCTTGGCCCTATCTTGGGTGGTGTTTACAGGATGAATTGCTCTTCTGCCCAATATTCTGGTTCCTCAGAGGGCACCTCACCCCTCCCTGAGAGGAAAGCTCCAATTTTCCTGGCCTTCGGCCACATCCTGGGTTGCAGTAACCTGTGCACTTGTCAGCCTCAACCCACAAGGTCCTTTTAGGATGAGTAGTCACTTCTCTTGAACATTTTATGGGGAAGACTTCTTACCATCACAGCACAGTTTAATCCTTTAGAACAAAAGATTAAAAGGTTTTGAAAGCGTCAGGTTTAATACACCAATCCTACCTAGAAGTTGGTCTCCCTTCAGCAGAGAATTTCAATGGCATTTCTTCATTAGTTTTCCCAGCAAGTCCATCTCTTAATCCCATTTCCCACCTCCTTCAGTTGTTTGACTTGATGTCCTGGAGTTTTGGTTCTCCTCTGTATCCTGCCTGGGACATGCTGTCTGCAGGCGGACAGGGTTTCCTAAACCCCACAGCTGCACAGATGTACGACATCAAAGCAGATGGCATTTGCAGCATGTCCTAAATGCAATTATATTCCTCCTTGCCCATGGAATAGTCAGCACCTTTTAGAACCAAACACGTTTTCATACTGTAAATCCCTCATGGTATTTAAAGACACTTATAAACATATGGAATTCATAAATTACTCGAGAGCAGCCCAACATCCTTCAAGTTTTTTCTTGAAGCTAAATATTCTACAGAAATGCAAGCTATTATTATTATCATGTCATGTGGCCAATAGCAGCTGGGAGTATTGAAGAGATCACTGCCACTTTCCCTTTGCATTGTACTAGCCTAATACGTGTTTACAGTTTGCTGGACATTTACAATTTAAAATAACCCGTTGTGTAACAACATTTTTCTATGAGCAAAGAGATGGAATTCAAAATATATCGAGCAGAAGTGAAAAGGCGCAGTGCTAATAATCTCAAAATTACTGAGCTAACTAAGTTAGGACAAGCAAATCACATTCCCTAGATTTCTATTAGATTTTAAATAAGGGGAGTTTGAAGAAAATGGATTCAGCTGTTACTGACTTATGTATGCATATAATTTTCCACTGGAATGTCTGGGGCAAATTGTACTGATACAAGCACAGGAACAGCTGGATGTATTTTGATGAAGCAATAAAAAAAAAAGAAGGCAGTTTCAGAGGGCAGTTTGATATAAAAAGGAATTTGTCTGAGATAGTTATGGTCCATTAGAATAATGCCTGACTGAAAGACAGTTGAAGCCAAAGACTCCCTCCCAGTTTTGATGGGCTTTGGACGAAACCATTCAGGAGGTCATAATATGAGCTGCACTCCATCCTTAGCTATTGCAGGTGTTACTGTTCCAGCCACAAATTGCTGACAAATAACAAATACTGAGGGACTTTAAGTATTTCTACCAGATGGCGCTGGTCTGGTCGTCGAACAAAGACTCCATGCTTCTGCTTAATGAGTACTTGGTGAGTTTTCAGTACATTGGGATTACCCTAACCTGCAGCTTTCTGCAGCCACTGAATTTTTGTTCTACTGCTGCACTTGGACCATAAGGCCAAAGGTCTCTCTCGTGGTGAAAACTGTAATGTTATCGGGGTTTTCTGTCCGGGCTTACCACATAAGCCTGTACACTGAACCACTCTTTGTTGAACAGGCTAAAGACCTGGAGAACAGTATGCTGAAAACATGTTAGGGGAGAGGTGAGGTAGGGCCAGCACAGGCCAGCAGAGCAGAGTGCATGTTTCTGCAAGACGCAGAGCTCTTCCAGCTCTCTCCATTCCAGAAGGCGGAGTGGTCCCAAGGTAGCATAACATTGGCTTTTCTCCGTTCCCTCTCTCAGCAGCCACTTCCTCCACAGAGCTTGTCCAGCCAGAGTAGAGAATAAGAACATTGTTTTGATCAAGGATAATCTTATCTTCTTTCTGGAATGCTGTTTCAGCTAAAGACTGACTCAGAAACAAGAGTAGTCGAGGGAGTCCAGGGAATCCTATTTAGGTGAAAGATGAGATGCTGATCTATTCCAGCCAACTAGAAACACTGTGGAACAGAAGCTTTTTTTTTTTCTTTCAGTTCTTACTGACTAGCTCCTTTGAATAACAATTATAATAACTCACCCAACACTGGCAGTGTGGAATTTCAACCCACCTTTACTTTTCAAGGCACTGATTAAACGCAATTAGACACAGCCTGCAAACAGCTTTGGATTTTCCTCAGCAGCATCATTAGCAGTTCTGGCCACTCCAAAGTGGGCAAGGACATCACAGCCCCAATCCCAGAAATGTCAGCAGAGCGGGTCTGCTTCATGGGACACAGCAAAGCATACCACTCTGTTCCTGTCCAGGCATCATTTTTTCCTGCAGCTCTGTCATTTTCTGGAAGGCTGATGCATATCCCAGATGACAGTACATAAGGTGCATGGATGAAGAACTTACTTGAACTATGTGTGGTTCTGAACATACCATCAAGACCAATTATTTTCAATACCATAATATTGCTACCACTGTATCATGGTGGTCCTTTCCTCTTTATTCTGTGGAATTGCTCCCAAAAGGTACTAGCACAAGATAGATCATCCCATTTGTAGACACTGTAGCCCCTTGGGACACCCCCAACGTGTTCCAGACACATCTAGACCAAAACTAAGTTATTTTCTGTGGACACAGCATTATTCCCTATTCTGCGGACTCCTAAAAGGTCCCTATGTACATCCAGACTGCCACATTCATCTGTACCATGCAGAGCACCATCCCAACGCCTGCTACAAGGAGGTTGACTTGACTCATGCCACCAGCATTTCCCAGGGTAAGGCAGGTAGGGATTATTTAAGGGCGCTACTGGTGCAGAGCCTGAACAGGGATTTCTGGTTTTCAGCCTTTCTTATTCGTACAAATCTAGCCCAAAAGCTCATCAACCTTCTGGAGTCCTTGCAAAGCCCAATGTGTAGGGAACAGAAGGTCCCTTCTTTGGCTCATGTATGTGCTCTGAGTGAATTTGGAAGCTTTGGAGTTCAAGAAAGCAGACTTAGACTCTTCAGAGATCTGTTTGGAAGAATCCCAAGGAAGACAGTCTTGGATAGAAGAGGACTGGGAGAGCTGATTAATTTTCAAGGGTCACCTCCTCTAAGTTCCAGAATGGTCCATCCTTGAGGCTCAGGAAATGAAGCAAAGGCAGCAGGAGGCCTTCAGAGATGATCAAGGAGCTTCTGACAACGTAGAAATATAAAAAGGAGGCAAAGGTGGAAGCAAAGACAGGTGATCCAAAAGAAATATAGACACACTGTTTGTGTGTGCAGAGAAGGGGTTGAGAAAGCCGAAGTCCATCTAGTGAGGGATGTGAGATATAACAAGAAGAGTTTCTACAGGTGTATCAGCAGGAAAAAGAGGTCCAGAGAAAACGTGGGCCCATTGCTGAGTGGAGCAGGGGACCTCATGACAAAGGACATGGAAAAGACTGGGGTCTTTCATGTCTTCTTTGCCTCAGTCTTTACATGTAAGACCAATATTCAGGAATCCCAGGACCCTGAGACTCATGGGAAAGTCTGATGTAAAGAAGACTTACCATTGGTAGAGAAGGATCATGTTAGGGAATGTTTAAGCAATTTGGACACACATGTTCATGGGACCTAGTGAGGTGCATCCATGGGTGCTGAGGGAGTCAGCTGGTTTTATGGCAAGGCTACTCTCAATTATCTTTGAAAGATCGTGAGGATCAGGTTCCTGAAGACTAGAAGACAGCAAATGTTACTCCTTTCCTCAAGAGGGCATCATCTTCAACTCCACCTTAGAACTACAGGTCAACCTCACTTCAATCGCTTAGGAGGTGGTAGAGACAATAGTCCTAGAAACCATTTGTAAACATGGAAAAGACAAGAAGCTGACTGAGAGCCATCAACATGGATTTATGAAGAGTAAATAATGCTTGAGCAACCTGACAGCCTCTTATGAGGACATGACTGGTTCAGTGGATGAGAGGAGAGCAATGGTTGTTGTTTGTCTTTAGCAAGGCTTTCAACACTGTCTCCCATAACATCCTCATAAACAAACTGACCAAGTAGAGGCTAGACAAAAGGTCAGTGAGGCAACTGAAAACTGGCTGAACTGCCACACCAAAGGGTTGTGATCAGTGGCATGAAGTCCAGCTGGAGGCAAGTCACAAGTGGTTTACCACAGGAGCTGATGCTGGATCCAGGCCCATTTATCATCTTTGTTAACAACGTGGGTGGTGGGGCAGAGTGAAGTGTGAATCTCAGCAAATTTGCAGAAAATACAAAACTGGGATGAGCGTCTGCTACACCAGATGGTTGGGTTGCTGTTTGAGGCAACCTTGAAAAGCAGGAGAAATGGGTCAACAGGTATCTCATCATGTTCAAGAAAGAGAAGTGCAAAGTCCTGCACCTGGGGAGGAATAAACCCCCTGCACCAGAACACACTGGGGGCTAATCATCTGGAAAGAAGCTTTGGAGAAACAGCCTTTGGGGCTGTTGGTGGACAAGATGAACATCAGTGAGCAACATGCCCTTGTGATAAAGAAGACCAACAGCCTGGTGTGCTGCATTAGGAAGGACGTTGCCCATACATCAAGTGAGATGATCCTTCCCCTCTGCTCAGCACTGGTGAGACAGTCTGGGTGCTGTGTCCAGGTCTGGGCTCCCCAGTACAAGAGAGACACAGACATATGGGAGCAACTCCAGCAAAGGGACACAAAGATGATTAAGGAAGTGAAGCATTTGACATATAAGGAGAGGCTGAAAGAGCTGGAACTGTTCAGCCTGGAGAAGAAAAGGCTCAGAGGGACCTTATCCATGTGTATAAACACCTGACGGGGTATATAAACAAGACGAAATCAGGCTTTTCTCAGTAGTTCCCACTGAAACGACAAGAGGCAACAGGCACAAAATGAAATACAGGAAATGCTGCTTAAACTTAAGAAAAGCTCCTTTACCATGAGCCTGGCTGAATGCTGGCTCAGGTTGCCCAGGAAGGTTATGGAGTCTCCAGTCTTGGAGATATTCAAACCTGACTGGACACCACCCTGAGCAACCTGCTGCAGCTGACCCTGCTGGGAACACAGGGACGGACCAGAGGTAGGTGCCTGCCAGCCTCAGCTATTTTGTCACACTGTGTTTTGTCATACAGCTGGACCAAGAGGTATCAGGAAAACCTTTGCTTCCTACACAGAGGAGTGCAGTCCAGGCTACAGCCTCATCTGTCAGGATCTTGCTCCTCATGGCCCAAACTCTGGCAGAAAAGGGTTTCAAATACAGAGGAATCTTTCTGCTCTCTTCAGATTACTCATGGGTGTCATGTCAGCACCACTGAAGGCTATGATCTGATTTCACATTAAAGCTCACTGTTCGATTTGAAATGGAGAAATGGCAGTCAGCATGAAGGGGAGGTATTGTCAAAGGTTCAGTTTTTCTGTGAAATATGCCTACAAACCAGGGCTGAAAAATCTGAGTAAGGTGGAGGCGGGGAGGAATCCACAGCTGGGAGGAGGAAGGGAGAAGGAGAAGATGAGTTTTATTTTAAACATATGTACTAATCATGGCACAGAAGAGAAATAAGGGTGGGAAACTGCAGCTGGGAGGGGGAGGGCAGACAGAGGCGCTGATGATTATTGTAGATATATTTATTAAATCATTGCTCCATGCAGGGAACCAGGGTGGGAATATGCAGCTGGAAGGTGGAGGGCAAGGGGAAAGCAGCAATTTTATATTCAGTGTTTGCACCGAGCATGGCTCGGGATGGGGACCAAGGGTACAGCTTTGCAGCTGGAGGTGGGAGTGCCACAGGAGAACGCTGGTTCCTAGACCTGTCATGTTAAAATATACACATCTTGCCTCCGAGAAACCCTGGTGCAAAAGCTTTGCAAAGCTTGTGGAATGGGAGAGCTTTTATTTTAAAGGAGTAAGGGAGAAAGCTTGTTCACCTGCTGGGTTTTTGCTAAGGTCTTGCAGCTCTATTACAAAATTACTCCATAAACTTTTACAGCTGGCCCCATGCCAGCAAAATGTCATTATTAATACTGCTACAGAAAGTGCCAACAAAAGTGAAATACTCATGGGGAGACACTGTGAAAGACATACAAACCCCAGACCTTCAGAGAATCAGAAGGGAAGGGGGAAGGGAGGAAGAAAGCTGCCATATGGATGCTGTAGAAACTAACAGAGCTTATACCAGAACAGAGGTCAGTCATCGAGACTGGCCAGTGCCAGCAGATTTCCAGCTTGGCAGATGTAAGTGCATCAGGTCTGGTCAACAGAAGTCGCATGGGGATGTGTTTAAGGAAGGGAAATGGATTACTGTGCGGTTTAGATGGTGCACAGTAATAAGAATGAAAATACAACAAGAAGGCTACGGAGAGGACATGATCCTGTCTGGTGCTGAATGCTTTCATCCCCCAAAGCAGTCCCTGGGAGCAGCAGGTACCCAGAAACTCGTGGAGTTTGACTCTCAGCTGTGTCATCTCCTCCTCCAATGGCTATAGTCTTGTGCTATAGACCTGTGTCACTAAATCTTCCAATCAGTGACACAATCTGCCAGAAAGGTAACTGTGAAGAGCTGCTTTGACCTGGTTAGAAGGGGAATTCCTCCTACACCTGCGGCAACACAGCTGAAAGTTTCAGAACTGCAAAGAAAAAAATTTATAAGCTTTTTTATAAAAATTATATAGGTGTATGTATAGATCCATACACAGGTTTTGGAGTTAGAATCATAGAATCATAGAATCACTTAGGTTGGAAAAGACCTTTAATATCATTGAGAAGACCCTGAATGTCATTGAGTCCAACTGCAAACCTGTACTGTCAAGTCCACCACTGAACCAGGTCCCTANCAGGCTGAACAACCCCAGTTCCCTCAGCCACTCCCCATGAGACTTGTGCTCTGGACCCTTGACCAGCTTCATTGTCCTTCTTTGGACATACTCCTCACGTCCTTCTTGTAGTGAGGAGCCCAAACTGCACACACTATTCCAGGTGTGGCCTCACCAGTGAGGAGTACAGGGGGACGATCACTTCCCTAGTCCTGTTGGCCACGCTATTGCTGGTACAAGCCAGGATGCTGTTGGCCTTCTTGGCCACCTGGGCACACTGCCACAGAGTGTGTGTAGTCATCCAGCTGTTGATTTTGAACTCATAAGGGCCAATACATAGAAAGAAGCTCTGCTGTCACATGTCACTTGGACATTGATTTTCTGTCTCAGGGAAGGTCTCAAGCAGGAGATTTAGAACCGGATGAGGAGAAATAATTGCCAAGCTTGGAACAATCTGGCCTGAAGTTAGTCTGAAACTCAGAGCAGTTTAAAGGTAATGGAAAAATCATATCTAGAAAAGCTTGTACATCTATTCAGGCCCCCAGTTAACCTGGTTTCAATTCCTCCCTGGAAAATCTGAGGGAGGATGAATGTCAGTCAAAGAAGTCACATTAAAGCATAAGTTTTTAGATCTTTTTAGTACTGAAAATTTGTCATGTTCTCATCCTCAGGTTGTTGGGATATTCTCTGGCTTAACCACTTTCCTGAACAGGATTGCTTTATTGAACCAGGGCCACAGAAAACATCTGTCTCTGCAGCACAGGGGATGCTCTTCACAAAGCTCATCGTCAGGAAGTCCTTCATGAATAAAGCATTAAAGCAACAGTTTCTCAGTCTTTTTCTTTTTCCTATTAATTAGAGAAAAAGCACCATGAAATAAAACGAGGCCTGTGTCATTATCTTGAAACTAATCATGATTGCTGTTTTTTGTGCTCTTTGGATGGCAGAACTGCTTGAAATAATAGAATTAGTCATTAGAAAAGAAAAAGTCATCTTGCCCTTTTCCTGCCAAAGAAAGATTATTTCCTGTACTTTCTAATACCTTCTCTAGATTAACTTTAAAAGTCTGAAGGATTCAGCAATTCTCTTTTTCCTGGGGAAAAAAATTCCAAAGAGTTCAAAGTTATAAAATATTTCTGAAGCTTAGTTTAAGTGTCCTCCTTCCCAGCCCTATTTACATTTACATTCTCCTTCCTATACAGTAGCCTGAAGCAATGCTCTTGTGACCTGATAATACATCAATTCACCCTTTTGATACCTGAAACTAGGGCTTATAAATGAAAAAAAAAAAAAAGAAAGAAAGAAATTATATGACTTTATGAACAACTGTGAACTGCTGCTATCAGTGGTCTCTGGGAGCTGACACCAAGACACCAGCATTGGGGTGGTTTGGCTTGCTCTTGTCTTTCCATCAATTATTTCATTGAAATGAGCGCACTTATATGAGAAAACCCTGAAATCTAGAAGTTAACAAATTAATATACACTGTTCTTGTAGAAAACCAAAGCACGTTATGCTTGATTTTAGTAAATTTTCCTCATACATTCAGAGATTGGTTGTGTCATGTCATGTTACATTGTGTTATACGCTTTTACTAGAATTTTATAACCCTTACAATTTGATTTCATAATAACAAATCATTCTAAAAATGTATGAAGAACATTTTACCTATGATTCCACTCATGAAAACATTTTCTGAATAGGAAGACTGCAGAAACCCTCAACTACTTGCCCAAGAGTAGATAGTTATGACTGAGAAACAGATGAGGTACAGATGTCCTATGGAGTACCATAAAGCCCAAGCAACAGAACTGACTAATTCTGACTTATTTGATGCTTATCATGGTACGAGGTCAGAATTTAAATTCCCAGTGAGCTTGGTCAGTGGGTCAAACCTAGTGCATGTGGGAAAATTTTATTCAAACTGTAACTACACTAAAATTAAAAGTCTATTTTTTCTGTGATGCAACAACATAGTTAGCAATTCTTAATCTTATAGCTCTTCTAAAATTATGTTTAAAAAATGTGACCCACAGCATTAAATGTTTTTTTGTGTAGGGTTTTTTTGGGGGTGGAGGGAGGTTAGGTACATTAGAAAAAGTTTACTTTTGCCTTGATCAGACAACAGACAGAATACTTCTCCAATTTACATTAAACATATAATCATTTAAGAATAACGACATCAATGAAATTTCTCTTGATTTGCCAGGTGGAAGTAAAAGGAGAATCAGATAATTTTTAATATCTTTTCTGCAGTTTTTCTATCCAGCCAGGCAGGTGTGCTGGCCCCATTATGTTACCATATGTCAGGAGAAGTGGTTTTTAGAACAGTTAATACTATACTTGGGAAAACTCTGTGTAGCATATGCCATTTAATATATACACATTTTGTCCATACAATTATACAATTGGGTAAAATATACAAAAATCAAGTTGTATTTAAGATGATTTTTGGTTATAAGCCAATGCAAATATTATTCTCCCGAGATTCCAGGAAGAGATTAAGTGTAGAGCAGTGACTTGTGCAGTGTCTGCCAACTGCTGACTAATTGCATGCCCATCATTATTGCATCCACATACACAAGGAGGGTGAAAATTCAGTGGAGAACAACACTGCAAAACGTATCTTGAATAGCAACGGTCATTTTGAGGCAAATTATTATATGTTTTTCCAGTTTCAATTTCTCTGAGTTGTTTTAGGGTCCTAGGGGACTTAGAGCATCATAGCACTGAAAACAAAGCACTGGACATGCATCCAATACATATGAAAAGGCAGAGACAAATGTATGTGCACAGACTGCACAACTTTTTCAAATGTCTGTCTCGGCTAAGTATAAAATTAAGAGAAAACAACACTACACTACTCTTTATGTATCCTATCTATTGGCAAATGTTTTATAAGACACAACTCTAGGAATGTTGTACGTTATCACTGGGGAAAATAATTAGAGCAACCATAATGTATATATAGACAAAGAGACATCTTGGAAAAACATTTCCTATAATTGCACTGTGACAAAACGTGCAGTTAAATATTATACACATGGTGAAAATTACACCACAATTAATGGCATACCTCTAACATAATTCACTGTTAATGGCTTTTAGTAGTTTAGAAAAAGAGACCTATCACTGAGTGCTTCATGTTGCAATATTGTAAGACAACAATTCTCAACAAATTTCATAATCCAGGCAGTGTTGGTTCTGGCAAAAATTTCTGCCTACATTCAAGATGTTTTGTAGGGTGATGTTCAAGGTACCTCTCCCTGACCCCAGTTTATGTTACATGTTAAAACTGGGATGTTAAGACAACAAATTAAGAACATTCTCCATTTAATTGACTCATTTTGCTAAAAAGTGTGTCTGTATTTAGGGAAATGGAGTTTGATTTCCTCTCTTTGCTATATTTGGCATCCTGTTGCATGAAAGCAGTGTCATTGCATGTCTCTTTCACCCTAACAAGTGCATTACTGTGATAGTAGCTTGTGCTTTCAAAGCTATCTTTACAAACAAGACATTTTCTATTGCTAAATGAAAGACAAGCTGTGTTATTTTCTGGTCCCTCCACATCTGGGAGACAGCCAGGGACAGCTGGGCACAGCCAGTAGTCACCAAAGGGAATGCTGAACCAGTATCTCAACATTATATTAATAGGTGCTGTTCAAAAGACACATCCCTTGAACTTAAGTGAATATTAGTATATTAATATCCCAATAACTTATAATCTCCTCCACCACTTAAAGACCTACTGATATTCACAGCCATTAAATGCCTCTTCCACATCCCAACCACACACAGCAAGGCTAATTACTCTCGGGGAACTTAAATTCCCACTTCAATTTCAACAGGACTGCACTTAATTTCTGTTCAAGTCTTATACAGCAACAGTGTTTGCTACAGAGGATATCAGAACACACGCTCCGCAGAACTTTCTGGGTCATTAAGTCAATTCCCCTGTTACTGCAAGCAAACACATTGTATAATTTCTTTCATACTCTCTTCAAGCTCCAACATAAAAGTTGCTGGGCTTTGGCCTCTGTTACTCAACTGGAGACTATTCCAAAACACACTTGCTCTACCAGTGAGGAACTGCCTTCTGATTTCCAGCTTAAACTTGTTTCTTCTCAGTTTACACCCACTGTACATGTGAAAATATTTTAATTTAGCTTAAATGACTCTTTTCTCCTTGCTGCTTTCCCCTGTGTCCTCCCCCTTATCTTCATTTTGCCAGACTGAGCAAGACAAGCTCTTCTATCATTCTCTTATGAGGACAAGGATATTTCTTTTGAACCTGCTTGGGTCCTCACGTTTATCTGCCAGGCTTTCAAATGGCCTTTTGTAAGCCAGTGGTTCACAAAGAGGTCTAGCCAGCACCCTGTATGGTGGTGACACTAGTATTTTATTGCCCCCACTGGCAATACTTTCACTGAGAAATTCTGAGACTGCATTTGCCTTTTCATGGTTACATCACATTGATGGCTCTCAGTCAATCCTTGACCAACAAGTAAAAGAGGTTCTTTCCCAACTATTTGACTAATAGATGACGTCTGAGCTTCTAGCAGAATCTTTTATTAATTCCACGATTATATTTTCTTCCATTCCTATTTGGGCTTTTAGTCCCTGCACTCTCCAAATGACGTGTATTAGCAACGCCTCCAAACCCTGTCCATCAGTACAGTTTTTCAGAACCTTATTCATATTTGCCTCAAGACACTGAGAAGGTATTAAACAAAATCAGTATTGGTGACCAGTCTGGTTTGATCTCTTCCCTTTCCGCAGACCCTGCTGCTGTCTACCATCATGTCTCGTTACCTACTTTACAATTCCTCTCCCTATTCCTTTCATTATGACAAGCAAAGGTTGCCTATTTTGATATTCCTTGCTAGGACAAACTCAGTCTGCCATCAGTCAGTTCTCACTTTATTCCCACTCTTTTTGACCTTTGCATCAAGGATCTCCTTGCAGAGCAGTCCTTTTTTTCAGCTCCTACAGACTCCCTACTTATTCCTAATATTCTTCCCAAGGTAGTAATTCCCCCTGCTAGGTCTCAAACACCTCCCTCCAAACTTTTCCCCATTACTTGTGATACTTTGATATATTCCTCAGCATCTTTAACCTGAAGCAATTCCAAACCCTCTCCACTTTGAAGACCCTAAACTCCTCAGGTCCAGTTGTCTTTCCTAGCCAGTTATCTCTATCAAAGTTTGCCCCACTGAAATCTGAAATCTTAATTAGGGAACCACTTTTTTGTTTATCCTTCCATTTAAACTGAGTCAGCTCAAGACCACTCATGTTAAACAACTGGCAAGTCCCACCCAAAAAGTGACTGAACTTTATTAGTGGATGAAGTGATTGCTGCATGCAGTATACAGAGCCAAATCCTGACACCTTTCCTCTGTCTTCTTTATTCTGGCATAAGTTTGCTGAAATCAATGGGAGTTTTGTTTATATAAGAACTAAAGGATTGGGTCTAGAGTTTGTAGTTCTCTTTGAAATCTCTTAATATGAAAGGCACTACACAAATACATTATTATTTTACTTGATTTTTATAAAGCGCAAAATATTATTGGCCATTGAAAGTTTATGGAAACTTGATGCAATTGCAGTTGGCATTGACCTTTTCCCCAGCATAGGAGTCCCTAGGATAACACAGATGTCATGTGCAATGAAATTAATGTTGTGGGCACAGCTGTTTAGTAAAATAAAGTAAGATAAAAAGCAACAATTACCTAATTTGATATGGGATCTTTTAAATTTTTTTTTCTTTAGCTTATGCTACAGTTTGCAGCTTCTTGACTCATCCAGTGCCAGATAGATTTTTTCCTTCTGTAAAACCAGTTTTCACTTACATATACTGCTGGGAAGCATTATTTGAAATGATGAAGTGTAGGAAGCAGACCCGACAAGAACATTTTACATAGCTAGCATGTACACCCTGACTTCTCTTCTGCATTTTACTTATAGACTTAACTTGATTGTTCTCAGGCTAATATGCACAATTTGGAAAATTGAAATAGCCTTCTATAATGTTCAAACGCAATCCCATAAACTGAATCAGTTGTTAAACTGAGCTTTACCTCAAGACCCCACAATGAGGTATCTATTACCAGGAGCTCTAAGCAAATGTTCTTTTAATTAGCTACATTTATCTTTAATCCCTGTTTTGACAGAAACTCTAACATAAACATACATTACAAATACAGAAAATCCAGCTCAAAGTATGGTTAATTTTTATGCTTGACAGAGCCATTTGGAAAAAATAACTGTGACCTTTTTGGAGCCTGGAAAAAAAATATCTTAATGTGATGTCATTATAACACAGTTTCAGAAACCAAGAAGAAAACAGTGGCATCTGTAGCTAAAGTACAATAACAATTCTTAAACTATTCCTTAAAAGTGGCAATAAAACCCTAAAAAGACCTTTGGGCCCTATGCTGAGGCAGCTGCAAAATCATGTTATATAATTTCTGTAAGGACAACAGTAATTACAAACCTGATTAAAGTTTACCTACATTTCATTCCTAGAGTGTCTGAAACGAGGACTCTGAAGCCAGATGGTTACAGAGCACACGTGATGGATATATTCCATCAAGCATGTCCATTGCCATGGAAACAACAGGAATAACATTATCTTTAGTGTCTACTTCTTCACGAAACTGTTCATTTAAGTGTTGCTGCCAATTTAAGCAAAATCCATACGAATACTTAAGTATCAGCTCAAAAAAACAGATCTGCGCCTCCCCACCCTGCAGCAAACGTGTTGGACGTTGTTGAGTGTTGCACGAATGATAGCAGCATGTGTCCTCTTCTCTGTCCGCGTCATATTCAGCTTCTTCTCAACTGACTTTCTTTGGGGGTGTTTTGGGTTTTTTTGAGACAGTTTGATTTGGGTCACAGTTTTGAGCTATCTTAGACAATTTAATTGTTATTTGAATGAAAAAACAAACCAGGCAATAAAAATTTCTTTCTTTCCCACTTTTTTTATCAACAAAAAAGAACCAGAGGCAGACAAGAAGAGAAAGAGTTTGAAAAAGACATGACAAAATACAGATGTGTTTTAAGGGAAGCCATAAGCCTGCAAGTAAGCATGTGGATTAGAAAACGGTAAATCTGAGTTGGAATGAGGGAACAGATACGCATAGAGATGATAGACAGCATTAACACCGTACTAACCTGAGATGCTCTACCTTCATCCTCTGTATTGTGCATATTTCATTTTCAAGAAGATAAATGCTCCATCCTGTCTCCTAACCTTTCCCTCCTGTCCCATTTTGTAACAATAAACAGGAGACAGCACTGTATGTAACAACTCATACCCAGCCCTCCAACAGCCACAGCATTGCATACTTTCTGGTTTGCACTCATCTCAGAATGTATGGGACACATAAATGACCTGAAATGACTTTATGAATCCAGTGATTGGAGAAGATAGCATCAGCTCATGTAAACCTCTGATACTTGATCTGCTCATTTAAATCTGTCCAGTAAAAGGGCTCATGAGGCAAAGGCTCAACTTGCCCCTAGCAAAGCACATGGCAAAAATCCTATCAGTACCACTAATGCCCTCTCCCTCACAAAATACACCGAGCAGGTCCATCCCATGGCACGTATATGCAGGTTAAAGCGTTTCAGCCACAAGATTGTCTCACCATGTGTTCCCACAGCCAACAAGCTCAATGATGTGTTATGCCACACAGTCACTAGATCAAGAGTCCTGGCCAAAACTTGTGAAAACATTCCTGGAACCACGTGAACCTGATCTATGTCTTTGTTCCATGCAATATATACATCCATGAAAAAAAAAAAAAAAGCCTCTAACAAAAAATCGAGGATTTGAAGATGTCATACTGAGTAAGATTGGCTGCTTAAGAATTTCACACCTTGGGAAGCTAGTGTGGAATATGCATCATGGTCCCTGTGGCTTGTGGAGGGAACACGAGGGAGGGCTGCGATGCAGAAACACATACCAACGCAAGCTGAGAGCAAAACAGCCAGGGCTGTGTGCATTACAGCATGGATTACCATGAGAACATGCCCAAATCACTTCTCCTTGTTGGCATCAGCATATTAGAAACACACTTTATCCAGGCAGTAGCTGGGGCTGCTCCCTCAAGTTCATCTGCTCCCACAGGGGCTCCACGTCTGTAATAGGGGCACAACAGCCACAGACGGCTGAAATTTCTGCTGAGCTGCAGATATTCGCATCTGAGGGATATCACATTACTTTGGCGCTTTCCATTTTCACGTTCAAAGCTTTGCATACCTGTGCCCTGACCCCTGCTTAAGTCCAGCATCTTATCATATTCCCTCTCCATCCTCCACTGAGGCCAGTGTTTTTAAACTAATTCCCTTGTACTCTCCACTTCACTGAGAGCATTTTATTGTTACGGGTCAATATTTGGGCCTCCTGGTTTTACAAAGAGGATGTTTTTCCTGCTATGAAAGTTGCCTGGTGCTATTAAACCAAAGTGCAGCTCATTGTGCAAAGTGCAGCATGGAGTTCTTGTCCTTACTGCACAAATTAAAACATAGCACATTTTCCTAGGCATGTTATAGTGACTGACCATCGTAGAGCTGGCCAGAGACTCCCACAACACATAATTTTGTTTTGCTGCTCCAAAAGAAGTTGTCAGAACACCCATTTGTCTCAGTATTTGCAACTAGCATACAGGACAACCAAACCAACACTTTTTTTTTTCCAGGACAGGATCTTTTAGTTTTTCCTTCATTCCCCCTCAAACCAGGAGAGGTGAAGAAGGCAAGTGCTATGGATTTCAGCACTGGAAAGGGTGCATCACCATCCAGTAACCCTACAAAAGAGGAACATGTCCCCTCTGTCCCTCCCTCACATAACTCTCTGTAGAGGACACGTCCATAGCCCTCATTTTACTTTAAAAAAAAACACCTGTGAAGGTCTCCCTGTCACATTACTTTTATTTCTGTGTTGCTGAATAAGCAGCATTGTTCACCTGCTCCCCCATACATAAAAATTGTCTTCATATGCCTGGGTGAGAGAGGCTCCAGAACAACTTTTAATATTGCAAATATTCTCCCTCAACGACTGGCTTTGTTTGCTGAAACATCTGTAACCAGAGGCTGATCCGCCTGTACAGGACAGGAACAACTACTGCTGAAGTCCAACCCAGTTCAGCCACTGTCTGACTTTACCTTGCTCATCTGTGACTTGTCTTGCTTTTCCTCTGACACAAATTCATTGATCGGCTGGGATTCCCATTCCTCAGCTGCCCCTGGGGCCATCCTGAGCCTTGCGGAGGTGCACAGGCAAGCGGGACGCGCCCATCACGTACCGTTCTGTACCTCTGCCCCTCTGCGCCTCCCCAGAAAGCAGAAACCCAGTGAATTTGCTTTGCAATGTGCTTAGGTAGTTTTTGATTTAGCATTTGCTGTGCTTTCTGCTCATATTAGAACAGTTCAAAGAAATTAGCCTTTCCTTGGACCAGAAAGTCCTGCTGCAAATGACTAGAGAAAATTTTAGTCCCAACAAATGTGTCCTGCAGCTATTAAGGGGAAGTAAACAGACAATAAAGAAGAGGACTGGAAACAACAGAGTGGAACACCTGCATGCATTGCATTAAAACATGTTTATCATCTGGCCTGCTTGGAGTCGTATTTTACATTGCGATTTTATTATATTTTGGCTTAATAAAGGTGAATTCTCACACTCTTCCAAAGTTATAAGTAAGTCCAGATATGCTTCCCACACATTTCTTCATGATCTCAAGTTGTGTCTTTTTAAACCTACTACATCAATGATTAATTTCAAAATATATGAACAAGTGAGGCTTTGTCAGGTGTATTTATCATATCAGATTCCCCTTGCTGTGATGAGACATACAGACCTTTAAAAACGAAAACAAACTTCTTTCTATTTGGAGAATATTGAATGCCACAAAACGTAACCACAAATGAAATGAACAGAAGAGAGATGTAGAAAGCTAGTCTATTATAGAATTTTAGAAAAAAATGCCTAAAATTACTTTAAAATACACTGACACATACACAGTGAACAGAAAAAAAAAAAAGTCCTCTCTCACTGCCATTGGGAGGAACCCTGTACTGTCATCACAGGTGAGACTTTTATTTCTTCTCCCAGGCAGCAGCACCTCACACGGCAGGACAGGAATGGACAGGAGACAGCCCTCCCCATCAATCCCCCAGATTCAGAGGCTTTGCACTTTCACAGCGCAGTGCCAACATTTGTGCACTGAAGGTCTCCATACTGTTGTGAATCCACCTATGGATTGCTCATACAAACCTCGCAGGTCAGCAGCCATGTGGGTTGTATGCCTGCAAGGGGATGAGGAGGGGGAGCTCGCCCCCATGCTTCCCTGCCCCAAAGCCCCCTGCCCCGGTCAGGCTGATCCTGCTCCCAAACATGACCTTTCCAAGAGAGGGAGCGTGCCACGGAGATCCCAGAGCCTCTGCAACAGGTCTTGGCAGCGAGGAAGAAAGGGAGGAAAGGGAGGAAGGAGGGAAGGAGGGAAGGAAAGAAGAAAGGAAGGAAGGAAGAAAGGAAGCATGGAAGGAATGGGAGCAGGAAGGAAGGATGGAAGGAAGGAGGGAAGGCAGGAAGGAAGGAAGGAAGGACGGAAGGAAGGAGAAGGAACTCAAGGTGCCTCCTTCCACAGCAACTACTGCAAAGCTGTGCTGAATCCCTGCCATCTTTATCCATAGCATGCACTCGGATTATAAGTATTTAGAGGAGAAGGTCAGGCTGTGAGTGGGGAGACTGAGCACACCAGGACTCAACCTTGCCTGGTTCTTTTTTTACTGCTATGATAAAAACAGTTAACAATAATATTATTTTTCTAAAGGCAAAATCCTGCTCGGCAGAGCAGAAATATTTATGACACTCCTTGTATAATTGTTACCAGAAATTATTTTTAAAGTTAGATTTTTCTACAAGACCAAGTATGTTTGAAATTACCTTGAAATTGTTTAACGTAATTAGCTTTCAGACATTATTTCTATGTGTTAAAAATGTAATATGAAGAGGTAGAAACCTGAGAACACACTGAAGTGCAGAGTGGGCTTGAAGAATTAAATGAATGTAGTCAGAGAGGATTATGTATTACCAAAAGGAAAGGTTCCCAGATCTGGGAACCAGTTTACTGATTCTTGTCAACTGAAATGAGATCTATTTTCTTTTTTTTTTTCTTTTCTTTTTTTNCTCCAGCTGAGCCAGCTGCTCTTCTCCTTTCCCCTCCAGCTGCAGGAGGGACAGGGGGCTGGGAGGGGGCTTAGAGGGAGCCAGGCTGGTGTACCGCCTTCAGAGCAGCTCTTGGGGCTTATTGTGCTAGCGCGATTACCGCTCTGTTCCTTCATTGCCTTGCTACTCCAAACTACGTGCAGGGATTATTTTTCACATATTTTACACCCTGTGTTTTGAATTTACAAGAACAACTCAAATATCTGTTATGCAGTTCATTTCTGCCAGCCATTGAAGGCTGGACCCTCGGTGAGGGCTGGAGGGCTTGCATGCGGTCTTGACCTTTCCTGGCTCTCGACACGTTCTTGCCCAGCCTTTAGACCTCAGAGCCCTGTGACTCTGCACTACAGAGCACATTCTTGGTTGGAACAAATGGATGTTATACACTGATCTGGTTTTGCAAAGGTAGAAGCCTGTGGTTGGCAACTGTGGGAGAACAAGAGGAGCTTTCCGGAGTGGCTCAAGTCTTCCACCCCAAGGGATTAAGCCCATCTGCTCAAACCAGTGATTGCAACTGGGGAAGGACAAAATGCCCAGGCCAAGCAATTTAGGCTTTTTCCCCATATCTGTAGTTGGGACATCAAGCTAGACCTCAAGCAAGGTCTCATAAATGCCTGAATGAAATGCTCATTCACTTCCTTGCTTGCCCTTGGCAGAGAAGCCGAGCAGCATCTCTTCCTAGGGCCAGAGCACCAGCGTTGCTGGGAAGCAGCCAGGGTTGCATGCAGGACTGAAACCAGCCTCTCCCAGGCTGCATCTTCAGAGGGCTTTTCCTACCCTCCACTTGCAGAAGTGGGGTCTGATACGTGGCTGGGACAGCTTGCCTGCCTGGGGGAAAGCCAGCCTCTTACCCTAGCCCTCATTTGCAAGCAGCAGTGCGTGGGGTGGGCAAGGAGAGCGATAGGGCACAGTGGGATCCTGCCCTAGCACGGCAGCATGGTCCTAATCACGACCCCGCTCCTTCCACCTGCCCACGGGTCAGGCCTGAGCATGCCGCACGCTTCTGTGCAGCGTGCAGAGGCTGCCCAGCTCCGCTCAGGCAAATGAGAGGAAGCAGGTTTTCCACGGGGGTGATCTAATTTACATGGAGCTTATGCTGCATTCTGCAGGAATACATTTGACTCTTTTATTTCCTGATTGTAAATTTTACTCCTGCTGACAGAAAGAGTAATTGCCGTGACCAGAATCAAACTGATTGCTTAAAATGTTGGAGTTGACTTTTTTGTTCCACCTGTACAATATATACATTCCTGTAGACTGAGGTTTAGAAGGATAGATATGGTATTGGTGTTTACCAGAAGTATTTTTGAAATGCTTTGTAGTGCCAAAGTATATAGAAGGCTCATTTATTGTGTTGGAAGAGTAAATTCAACAGGGGTATTTCTGCAGAAATAAAATATATGTATGTTTTTATTTCCTATTCTCTTAGATAATCTTGTTATTAGTTTGAAACTCTCCAGGCATTCTGTAGGTGATAAAGAGAGGAGAAAAGTTATTTCTAGAAAGCGGAGCAGTTCTAATTTCTTCTGTTTTTAAACTAAACATGCCAGCTGAAGCAGAAAGGTGTAACCACACTCCACTTCAGGGACAGGATAGCAGTCAGGCCAACAAATGAAAATAAAGGTCAAAGCAATTTCCATGAGGAGATGCAGCTGAAGGCCACTGATCCGTTCACAGAGACACCCACCACACAGGAGCAGAAGGGATAGCAAGGAGGTTGATGTTGCAAAGGGAAAAACAGTCCCCAGAAGAAATCAGACAAAGGGCTGTTCCTAAGCTCGCACCGTGCCCTGCACGCCTCTCCTGTGGGTTTAATCACACCTTTCCAAACCAGCTTGCTCCCATACAAAGTCATACGGATGGCTCAGAAGTGCTTAGCAATCGCAGCAAGGATTTGGGAGGAGGAAGGCAGTCCCATGCTTTCAGCTGTTCCCTGTCAGCCCGGTCCAGTGCTGGACCCAGGGCTACCACCCGCATGGTTGCTCCCAGCCCTTCCCCGTGCCTCCATCCAGTGACACAGCTATCAATAATATACTCTGGTGGAAATCAGCACTGCATACCCCATGTATATTGTTCGAATTTACTTAAACTCACTGAAAGATGGAGCCTTTGGGAGTTAATCAACTGCTCAAATGAAAAAGGTTATTTTGATTAAGGTTTGGTAGGCTGAGTTCTGATGAATATTGCTGTAGATACAGAGAAATGGGGTAATAATCCCCTGTGCATTGAAGTAATTAATTTTCCTAGGTCCGCCCCTTTTCTAGCTGGCCATCCTTCCCCATCCCTTCCCACACTGCACATGTTGCACGGATACATCACCACTGCAGACGATAAGGAGGAGGACTGTCGTGCAGCAGTTTCTCCTTTTAGCCTCTTTCCCAGCACTGTGTCAGCTGAATAAACATTCCTCTCTCTTCAAGAAATGAGGAATGAGCTCACAACGGGCTTGATAAGGGTGGAATCCTCCTCCCTGACCCAAACATGCCCACAGGAGGGGGCAGCCCCACACCCCTGCAGTCCTTCAGCCTTCTTCTGTCCCTCCTCGTGCTCATCGATAGTCATACAGCAAGAAGAGCAACCCGCAAGCTAATTTCATACCCTCAGCCCTGTATCACCTGGCCCTGGTGTAATTCAAAGTGCCTAAAAAGTAGTTCAGATGTATAATAACAACCCAGCCTTACTGAAGTGCTTACCTTACCCAGCTGACCTTACCCAAGCACTGTTACCCCACAGTCAGCCTATATAATATTGTATCATTATTATTAAATCACTGTAATTTTTACGGTGTGTTGGATTTGTGTCCTTAAGAACATTAGGAAGGAGTAGGAAGAAATTTAGGCCGGTACTAAGGACTTTTACATATCCTCTGCTCCATTTTTCAAAGCAAGCAAAAAAAAAAGCTAAGTCTAATAATATTTGGGGAGTTTCTTATAGAAAAATGTAAAAGCTTCCAAATAATTTGATATTTTAAATGATCCTCTGAAAATCTTCAAAGTAGTTCCCTCTGTGAACTAAATCTGAATGGTATTACACAGCCTTGTAAAAACAGAGAGAGCATCACTTCACGGGAATGTATAAACAGAGAACTAAATTCTCCTTTTCTGTAGGGAAAACTGGAAAAAAGGGAAGTCATTCTAAAATATCTGCATGGCTGAGGAAACCGTGGCATTGCCACAAGGCCTGAGACTAATGGACGGAGCGTGCATCAGCAGTGAGCTGCAGAGATAGATCGCTGCCCACCACAGCTGCTCCACCCTGGGCAGTCCAAGGGGACAAAGGCTGCAAAGAGCCTGGGCCTTGCTTCAAAAATATCCTTTGCACCATCCCACGTATAAGATGAAGCACCAGCCTCCATGCACGTATCATAGACATCCAGGTCCCAATACCATTCCCCCCCAGCCCTGTTTTCCAGCCCCTTGGAGCAGCCATCTGGGACTGCTTGCTGAGTTGCAGAGCTTACTTCCACAAGTGCCGTATCCATAGAATTAATATTCTGCTGCGTTACTCTGTATTGCTCACGCTGGAAAAGCTCATGAGAGCAGAAGTGTGCAGAGCTGCTCCACCTGGGGAGGCTGGAAGCGCTGGGGCAAAACAGCTGCCTTTATTCTGAAACGGGCATCTATTGCGTGTCTGAGCCACCTCCATCCTGTGCACCACTTGGTTTCACAAGTACACTGCTGAAGTCTGGTTCAACCGAAGTACTACACAGAACTGTTTTAACAGGATTTAACTCTGAAGTCCCCAGGCCTCGTTTATTAATTCTCCAGAGACTTATATTGGTGCCGCTCAAGGGAACGTAAACCATAAGAGAAAGGTATGTTAATCTTTTTATTGTTATATAGAGGAATTAAAACACATGGATTATTACACTTGCCTCATAACTCTGCATGGCTACATGCAAAAAAATGACAATAAAAATGAAGTCATGCTTTTTATAGCATGACTACTAGAATAATTGTATGTGAGTATTTGGGATACATTTAAAATAGTAAAATATCTTAGGTGGCTTTTTCAGCATACTGTATTAATCAACCCAGGCGTAATTGTATGATGGCCCAAAAGTCAAACTTTTCCTTAAGTTTCCTGACCTTGACCTGAAGAAAATGTTATAACAAAATTTCAGATTGGGTTTCTTCAAGGCAACAGTTCCTCTTACCTAAACATACCTTTGAAATGGAGAGAAAGAGCTTGCTGATAAATGTTTCAACACCATACTTTATTAAAACAAGTTATTTCTGTTGTTTACTATGTGGTTAGGCCATGATGAAAAGCAGATCTTCACCAATACATTTTTGTGCAAATTCCTTACCTTTCTGTTTACAAAAGAAAGTGAAGTACCTTTCAGTGGTATTTGTCACAGAGCACTAGCAGCCAACAATGCACACTGTCAACTGCTTAAGGTTTCACTTCCTAATTAACTTTCCTAGAAGCAAAAGAACTGTCTAAAAACACAAAGCTCTCACATTTACCCTCCTGCCACTCCACCCTATTCATCTGCGGCCCCTCGGCTGTGGCCACCGAGAGCAATAGGGTCCTGAAGGAGGCTCAGCACAGCCCAAAACATCAAGGGGGTAACCTGAGCAGCCTGACTACACAGCAAATTAGTGATCTGCTTTACTGGGGGCTTTTTTAAAAAGATTACAACTTTTTGCAATTCCACCTCAAACTCCTCGATGCTAACTCTTTTCTAAAACAACATGTTTCTTTCTTTCTCTTTTTTTTTTTTTTTTTNTTTTTTTTTTGGTCTCATGTAGATAACTTCCCATTCAAATTCCATGGTTTCTTTACAGGTTTGTTGAGTGAATGCACTCTCCTCAGGTACAAATAATCATCTTTTGTTATATACCGAAGAGCTAAAACACTAAACATAGCTGAAATTATTATGGAGGATGTTAAGGCTTACTTGAATGCAAGCAACAGAAAAAACAATATTCTATGGACCAGCTCACAAGTATTTTTATGCTTTTCAGTTACAAAACAGTTTTAATTTGAATAGTTCAAAATGCTGATCAATACAAAAGTAGGCACAACTGCTCCCTATTTCAAACCTACTCTTCTATTCCTTCTCATCATTAATCATGGATCCACTTTTGAGTACCAGGTATGTCTTTTAGAGCACAACTGCTTTACCTGAAGGAAACTTCTGCAATAATTATCAAAGCATGAACCAGCAGAAAAGTGCTGAACACATCCCTTGAACACAAATATGATTTTACCGAGTTTCTACAAACAAGCTTTGGCTACATGTGCCCCATCTTCTGCTGTTTGCTGACCCTTGGGCTGGTTTTTATTACCCTCAAAGGCACAGAAAACCAGCATGATTTGATTTTTCTACTATAGGCTTCTTTCTTGTCAGGATGATTGTAAAATATTAATTGCATTATACTTCGAATGTCTCTGGATGACTGCAGACTGTGAAGCTCTTCTAAAGACAGGCGTGCAAGGTGATCGACCCAGCACACATTCTGGTAGCTAAATAGCAAAATGACAGATTCATCAACTGAATGAGCTGCTATTAGATAATATTAGCTGGCAGACGTCTCAAAAGAAATAGTCGACATCTGCAGAGCTCTGGCAATTAACTGTTTACAGGTCCAACACCTGCCCCAGTGATAGTATTTATTTCACAAATCATTTTAATGGCCATTTTCTCCAGCAGACAAAATACTTAACCTCGAAGGTAAAAAGTTCAGCACCAGCCACCTCTCCGCTGCAACATACAAAGCAGAAAGAGAAGAAAAGGGAGACAAAGCACTACAGAGCCAGGTGTTGAGTGATTTCCCTGCCTCCCGCTGCCACCCAGGTGAGTCGGGACACCCGGGGGGGACAGCAGCCGGGTCCATGGCTGCCTGCCCAGCCCCAACGCCGCGGCACTCGGCCGGCAGCCAGGACCAGCTGCCCAGCCCCTCGTCTTCAACGGGGCTCCTCGGCATTCACTAACACATAACAGGTACCTCTCGCAGACGAGGGAGCGGAGGCCAGCAGCGGTGTGAGGCTCTGCCAGGTCCGAGGGGTGAGCTGTGCCGGGGCGATGCCTGCTCGGCCGCTCACAGCACAGCCACCGCTTTTACAGTGGAAGAGGCAATGACACTAATAACCACTAATCCTCCCAAAGGTTTTCTGGTCCCTTGCCAGGTCAGCTTTAATCGACTGTGACTGTAAAAAAGTAAAACTTTAGAGGACTGGGTTACACCACACAGGAAACCTTACAAATGCATCAAATCCCGTCCCCTGGAAGCAGGCGGGATAGCTGCTTGAACAGCCGGCTGCTCACGGAGAGCACTGACAGTCGGCTCAGGAAAACACGACCAGCAAGTGACTGTTAACTGTGTAACAATCTGATTTCCAATATGCCTGTTTCACTAAATAGCCATGTTTCAAGTCACAAATACCCGCATGTACTGTATCTCAATGGTAAACCGGAGAGATTTAGATTCCCAGTGATGCCAAATACGAGGCTGAGATACTGTGCTCTAAGCTCCACTTCTCCTGCAGGCTCATGAACACACAAATGGCTGCGAGCCACTCCAAGCCAATGCATCGATGCCACTTAACAGCAACTTCTGGGCTTAGGTGCCTCAAGCGTTTGGAAATGACCTTGTTTACCACGTCTGATTCAACAGTCCAGACACGCAGTGAAGATTAATAACGTGATTCCTTTCTATAATGAAACAATATTTATGTAAGGAAATGCAATTAATGTATTAACAGTGGGAAATTCCGTTTTCACCGGGACAAGTCCAGATGTTGCTTCCTAACTGCAAAATAAGAAATGCAAAGTGCAGTGGGTACCACTGAAACTGAACTATTGAAATTAAGCTAATGGAGGCACTTCCTATTGAGATTTCAAAAAACAACGTGACATCTGTTGGGATAACCAAGAAAAATTACAGAAGTGAAAAGTTTACCGGGTAACCCACTGGACATTTTACAGGAACTTCCTTCAGACTGTTTTTAAGCAAGGCACTGAAAAATTTCCATACCTGCAGGGTCATATTTTTGAGAGCACATGAGTTATCTGAGAACACAAGGAGTAAGGTATGCCTCCTGTTGCCGTAAATAATCTGATAAATGCTCATGAGCCCTGTCTCAGCCATTGTGCTTAATCTTCTTGGCAAATTGGTGGTTTTTGTTTTTTTTTTTTTTACCAGGCTAATTCTCACGAGAGTACTGCTTGCATTTGGTCACATAGCAGCTGCATGCAGATAATTTCCACGCCATGCAGCCACTTTTCCTTCGCAGGCAGCCGGTAACACTTCAAAGCGATGCCAGGATACAGATACGAAACACCACACTATGATTTCACAAGGAAAAATTTGGTTTAAAAAAGCTGTGCCTGGCAAGCCAGCATACACAGATTATTACTGATTTGTAACAGCCTGCCAGAAACCACGCTACATGCAGAAAAAGATTATCCTTCCTCATACGAGCTTATACTTTAAACAGGTATCCTGGCAGAGGAGGGCTGCTTTGTGTCCCAAAACACCTTGCTTTTCCTCCCTCACCCCACTCATGTTTGCAGACCTGTAGCTCAACCTGGTTGGTACAGATATCCCTTTGAAAAATTACAGGTGTTCAGCAAAAAGATGCAAAGAGAATATTTTTTTCTTGGCTAAAACACAAAATGTTCAAACCAGGGAATACACCACTATCTGTACAGAAGAGCCTCACACCTATTTTCTCCTCTGAAGATCAGGCTACTCCTCTCTTCTGCAGCTCCCCAAAGGCCCCTTCTTCCAGGCTGCAGCTAGAAAAAAAGAGGGAATTTCCATTTTGTGGGACACTGAGTTCCAGCTGAAATATGAAATGCACATTCGGAATTTTCAACATTTTTTCAGTGAGGGAAAAATCAAAATATTTCCATCTGAAATGAAACATAGCAGCTGATTGTGCCAGTCCTGTACCATCCAAGGAGTCCCACAGCCCTGGCATGCCTCAGGATCAGGGTCAAGCTGGGGACCCTACCCAAGCAGATCTCAGGTTACCGACAGACAGGTACCTTTGGCAAGCGCCTCAGCAATCCCTGGCACTGCCACCCCATCCTGCCGAAGGCGGACAGGCAGGAGCATCACGGTGCTCTCACCAGCTGCATCCTTGCTGCTGGTGGGCATTAGTGCTCTCCTGCTTTCTTCCCGTTACATATTGTGGCTTTTGAGCTATTTTAGGGTTTTGGACTAATGTTCTTGTATTTCCTAGAGGGTGCTGGGGACGCAGAGGGAGGGCGAGTATATCCAGATGCTCATTGGGGCTTTTCAGGATGCAGCCTTTAGTGCTTGGATTTTGCATGGGTGGAAGGAAGGGAAACTGAACCCAAATATTCTGTTACTGTCATAAACTCCTCAAATTCTCCCACTTTCAATACTTCTAAAATTAGGGCCATGCACCATTGCCTCACTATATCCTTTTCACTCTGCTCTTTATAGATATTCTATACGAGGCTAGTCTACAGTTTCTGTCATCATTAGAGGATTTCATGACAAATGGGTTATAAGCCTGAACCTTTAATCCTTCCTATTCATGCAAGCGTAGAGACCCCAGGGAGCTCCCGCATTGTATTCTCATGGACGAGATTCTCTCAGTGTGAATCTTTTTCCCCCGAGGATATTCAACATCCACCTCACCAATGGCAGCTTTTGAAGGAAGGTCTCTATAACTCCTCCATATGAATCTTCGCACTAATGAAGTAGTTATGGATTACAAATGCTTCATCACATGGGGCAAAATCCCTGGATGCAAAGAAGTCAAATAGCAAAACTCCTGTTGCCATTAGGCCATGCCGAGCAGATCATGTAGTCCAAAGGGCACACATGGAAACATTGTCAGTGCATCCCTTTTTAAAAATATAATATCCATCTTGGGTTTATTATTCCTGTTATTCACTGGTTCCTATTATTCCTATTCTTCACAAGATCCAAGAAACCCTAAATTGCATCTTTCTTAGAAAGAATTTTAATAGCCTAATGCTCTTCCCATCATATTCCTTGAGAGTAGAAAAATTTGGCTGGATTCTCAGATGAAATGCTCACTAGCTGGAGAAAAAATAAAAATATCAACCATGAATTTTATAGGTAAAAAACTAAGAAGAAAACAGAGTTAAGATTATACTTAGAAAAAAAGTCAAATTTATTCATGTAAGAAATGCATGGTCAAGATCCTTAAGCACTCTGCACAATAAGGCACAATAATGTGACAAAATATTTATGCAGTTATGAGGGAACGATTTTAATGGTCTGGTTCCAGATTAGATTAAATTTATTCTATGATTCTATGATTTTTAAAGACCCTTCATGCACTTTTCACCTCCTGATGCTCCTAAGGATAGAATTAGCGTTGCATGGATGCTTTAACTGTAAAAACTCTCATTTAAAACATTTTTTTGCTTAATTTCATTCTTACAAGATGGTTTACTACAGCATTAAAGGCATGCAAAACCTCCAGACTTGGCCAAAAAGTTGGTGTGGCTTTGAATTAGACTGATTGCACCTGAAGCGTACAAAGTGTCTGGAGCTTGCTGGTAATTCTGACCTTTATTATTGTCTGTGGAGTGTGTGCAAGGATGGAGAGCCCTGCATCTCAGTCTCTAAACATTTGACTGTGCTTCTGAACAATTTCTCTGTACACAGTGAGATCACATGGGCCAAGCACAAGAAGCCTGTAGCAGTGTCCCCTCCAAAAGTCCAACATACACATTATCTGCAGATGAAAGGCTGTGAGGCAGCCACCTCTAAGACCCAAAGGATTTTGTAGCTTAAGTCATCATTACACACACACTGCTCCACTGGCAACAGAATTAATGAGTCTGGTTTTCTACAGCTTTGTCTCCTTTGTCCCCTATTTACCCTTCTTACCAAAATAATCTCAGCCTCCCTCTCTGCTGTTGGGGACAGCCCAGAGAGCAAGAACCAGCAGAGGCTGATGATCTGGACAGACAGTATGTGCTGATCTGAGCCACTTGCCTCAAATAAAATGCCTTCACAAAATTTGTAGAAAGCTGTTATTTCTCCCAAATCTGGTTAATTTGGCTAAAAATAAATTTAAGTAGTGAAGCATTCCACAGTCAGGAAACATCAAAATTAAGTTTGCATGCATAAGTAACGTTTAACTAGCATTTTACTGGTTCTAATTAGTATTTTGACACAGGATCCCTATGCCATTCAATTCACAGGGTAAACACATTTTAGAAATGGATCCAAAATATTAAAGGAAGACTGTTATCTGTAGGATTTATCCTTCTTTCTTTGAGGACATTAAAAAATGAATGAGACAGGAAACTGCAGAAGGAGAACGGAGAAGTTCATGCCTGCAGCTCCTGAAAACTTGGATACCAGCTCAAAGCCAGATATTTCACATGCAGTCACTAATTGCAAAGACTTCGTTTGCTGAAAGCCTGGCAGATCTTGGCACTTGACACCTAAGAATTTCCAGTTACAAGTCCCCAGGAGCTACAGCCATCTAACATTATGTACTCTGCAGACTCTTGCCTTCTCAAGGGTGACCAATGTGAATAATGACTTCTGCTCTCAGTTCCTAAATATTTTATCAGCCCACTCCTACAACTCAGTTAATATTCCCTTTATATCACAAAGACCACTGTTTTAATGATGCAGTGATTAATATGAAGAAATACATCTATATCACACCCATGACCATCCCTAGAAAACAAACCTACATTAACAAACCTGCCTGTCGTCAGAGCTGGAGTTGAATGGGGTGCAGCAAATCAAGTGTGGGACACGCTCACTGACTATAGAAGAGATGCAGCAGCGTTAATAGCTGCTCAGTAATTAAGAGTTTACACTTACTGTGTGCACAGAAAGAAACGTGGGCTCTGTGGAAAACAGATCATCTGAGCAAGTAATTTGGACATGTACTTTTTGTATGTGTTCTTTTAGTTGGACTTGATGATCCTTTAGGTCTTTTCCAACCTTAATGATTCTATGACTCTATATGGAAAAAAGGGGCCAAATGAAGGTTATGTGACCTTATTTGCATTTAATACTGGCTAATCAGTGTCTCATTTTGCAGTTTTGATGATGCTGCTTCAAGTATGAATTGTTTCAAACATATGAAACTAGAAGTGAAAAACCTCATTAAAAAATAAAAGTATTGGGATCTTGGCCTCTATTTTGTCTCTCATAGGAGGATTTTAGCTGCTGTAGACATTTCTGCCTTCAGCTCCAAGTTTGTCTCATTCTCTGCTCCCTCAGACCTGTCCTGGCCTGCTCTTCTCTTCTCCACCCTTGACTCTTTATCCCTTTTCCCAACACCCATCCCAAGCTCTCTTTGGTTTCTCTTGCCATCCCATGTGCCTCGTCCATGCTCTACCACCACTTCCCACTGTCCCTCTGCCCTGAGCTCTCTCAGCACTGCTCACGGCTCCTGTCCCCTTGTCCTGACAACCTCAGATCCTGCTGCTCAGCCCTTCATCCAGACTCCCCATCTTCCCAATATGCCCTGCCCTGGGCAGGGCGGCTGAAACTAGGCAAATCAAGGTATGACCAGTCAAAAAATGTTTTTTTAGCTCCTCATGTCAAAGAAGTCTCTGCTAAACATATACACACCTGCCTTTTTTCAAAACATTGTCATATAACCAAATTACATGTGACGAAGATGACCAGGAGTACAGTAATGAACCAAAGGCCATACTTGCAGTCCTGACACCAAAGCCTGGTGGGACTCTGAATTAAGGGCATTTTTTTCTAAAATGTCAAAAACATGAACAAGCAAATATTTTAATGAACTGATTTCTTAAAGCTGAAAAGGTTTGGTAAGAACTTTCCCAAACAACCTTCCCTCTGAATTATGTAGGTAATCTTCATTTGGGTGGGAAAAAAGCCATGAAAGAGTAGTGAAAGTTTAGCTAAGTTCTTTGCGAACAAGACTGAAAATATGTAGCATCAGCAAAACTGCTTTTAATAGCAGTTAAATATAGCAGTGCATAAAATCTTAATCATAAATTGTTTCTTCAAATGTATCCTGTGCAAAATATTGTCTTGCACAATGCACTACAGCTGAACTATGGAGGAAGTGTCTTTTTTAAGTAGGAGCATTTAACAGACATAAATGCTAAACTTGTCCAAGGATCACGTCTTTAACCACAGATCCAACTAACAGCTAATTTTAGCTTAGAAACTGGTTGGAAGATTTAGTTGTGAAATGCCAGAAAACTTATCCAGTGTGCAGTGCTGTAAATTGCTATGGACTGGCTGCACCTTTCGTATAAACGCAGAGATCTAATCCCTTCAGGGCAAATCTTAATCTTTAAAATACCATCATGCTTGGACCTTCCAGCGTGCTTTTACTATAATTTATTGATTCTTACAAATACAAACTCAGATAGCAGAAAAGAATCCTCAGTAGCATAAACTAGATGGGTATAGAAAGAGGCAGAATGATGAACTCCCAAGGCTACCAGCTCATTGTATTTCTATTTGAAACCATTACATGGGGACATTTTTTTTTCACTTTATACTATTAATTAGTGCTTCCCTGATCAAATCCACTTGCTTTAAAGCTTCTTGATTATTCAATGATGCTTGCCAGTTCAAACTAATCCCAAATAAGAAAAAAAAAATGTTTAGCTGTGCAGCAGAGATTAAAGGGATTCAACATGCTTGCTGTTAACAGGAAGTAAAGAAAATACATTTCTTCATCAAATCATTTTCACAAAGTCTCATATATTTCATCAGAAATGGCCATTAGTGTTATTTCAAAGACGTGCCTGTGGTTTCTGCTAGCTACTTATTACACAACCATCATTTTATAATATAAACCAATGACTTGGTGATAAAGCACACCAGTTGGAAACATAAACAGATGCATTATGGATAACTTAAGTACAGCTTTCTCTTCCACAAATTCATTCTATGTCACTTAAAAGGAAAAATCAAAGGAACCTTACTTTTAATAATATTTAGATATTCAGGATATGCTTAAACTTAGAAAATTAAAGCAGTTCCAATATTCTATGTTGCAAAATACCGAATTCCAGGTTCAAAAATTAAATGAGATGGAAAATGCTTATGATCCCTTGATAAGCATAGCTGGGAATGAATTGGCGTATGGAGGAGAAAGAAAAGCCAAAATCAGCAAAAGTTGTGCTGTGCAGGGCTTTTGTAATGACTTTGTGGTCCTATTTCCCAGATTACGTTTCCAGTTTTTTTAAAATTAGACAGGCAAAGAGGTACATGAAAACCATTTTGAAAAATCAAATTCTTCTGCAGAACTATCTACACGCTTTTATAACACTCTTGTGGTAATGCAGACCCAATCCTAAAACACGTACAGAAGCCTGTAACCTCACCTGCAGGATTATGCCCTTGTCTCTAGCAGTGCCTTCAAGGAAAATAACATTCCAGCCAGGCAGCAGAGTTTGCCTGTTTGCTGGTAAGGATAATCTCGTATTCAGGTTAATTTAAAAAGAGTTCAGGCCTTTACTATTGCATACTTTAAAAGAAACTTCCAAAAATTTATCATCTTTCACCTGGTAGCAAGGGATGAGTTGATTGAATTGCTCTCAGAAGATAATTTCAACACACTGTCACATTTTTGAAAAGGAAAAACCCTAGAAACCAGCAGAGTACTTTCCATTCCTTTGGACACTCTCCATCAGATGTTTTACAAATTGTGCCCTTAAACGTAGCCCCAAGAGCAGCACCCTTCTCATTAGTCATTTCCCAATGGAGGAAAGGCTTCCTTCAGCTACGCTTTCAACACGGTCTCCTACAGCATCCTTATGTCTAAGGTGAGCCTTTACAGTCCTGACGGCTGGACTACAAGATGGAAGAAAAACTGTCAGGACTGTCCATTTCAAAGAGTAGTGGTTACTGGGTAGCGACTGGTGAGAAGAGGAACTCCTCAAGTGTCTATCCTGGGACATGACAAGAAGACTAGAGACAGCAAGTATAAATTGGAAGAAGAGGAATTCAACCTGGATATAAGGAAAAAAGATGACCCTCAGGTAATTTAGCATTGTAATAGTTTGCCCAGAGAGGCTGTACGGTCTCCCTCCTTGGAGGTTTCCAAGCCCAAACTGGCTAAAGACCTGAGCAACGTGGTCTGGCACCACAGGGGACCCCACTTTGAGCAGGAGGTCGGACTAGGGACCTCCTGAGGTCCCTCTCAACCTTAGTTATTTTACAGTTTTGCAAAAAGAAACAGCGGTGTCAACCAGAGCGATATACAGTTATAAGCCTTCATTCGCCCTTCAACAAATAAGACCCGAAGTTCTGGTGCTGAACAACCACCTACAAGTTTGGGAGCTGTGACCAAATCACAAGTTACCCCATGAGAGGATCCCAGGCAAACCTGTGTTCCAGAGACATCCATAATGCCTACAATCCTTTCCAAGTATGTGGAATGACCTAGTAACACCATTTGTGTCCTAACTGCTCCGGGTCCCTCTTTGGCCAGGCACTGAGAAAGTGAAACCTGCTACGTCTGGCTAAGACCGTGCGGTGCTGCATCAAGAGCTGCAAAGGGTCCTGGCACCAGCCTTATACACAGGTTGGGAAATAGAAAGGGAAAAAAAAATTATCCAGAAGTTACCCAGGCCTCAAAAAATTAAATTAACCGACAAAGAGTTCATAAGGATCACTGTCAGAGGGAGAGAGGAACTGCTAAAATAAGGACTCATACACCTTTGATTGAACCAACAATAAAATAAGTAACACATCATGGACTTCTGAAATGTCCCAAACTTCACAACAGTTAACACAAGCACAAGTGAACAAGAATCTTTCAGTGAATCTGAAGTTCACAGTTCCATTAATCTATTGGGATTTTTATGTTATAAACAGTTTATATTGTCTGTGTGTGATGCTATGCACAATGATCTTGGGCCACTTTGTAACAACACAATTCCAAGGCAAGTCCCAAATCTGTTTCGCATGGAATTCTTTTTTCAGCATTTTTTACAGAAACAAACAAACAAGAAATTATGGAATTTAAAAAATACAATCTTTACCTAAACCTCTAAAATTTGCTGTTGCTTTTTCTGTGTCAAGTTTTTTTGGAAGACTTTTGTTTTGAGAAAACTGAAAATGTCACCATGTTTTGTTCAGCATATTTCAAGTAGTGGATAAATAAACAACAATCACAACACTGGCATAGCCAATTGATTTTCAACCTCACGTAACTCAGTTGTTGTATTTCTTCTACTGCATCCTGGTTGAAAGCATCAGAGGAAAAATATCAAGAGTGAGGACTCCAGATGTTTCCAAGTGCTGCCCTGCCTCCCTTTATTCAATGCCTTAACCCAAAAGAGCAAGTTAAAACGTGGAGTGCTAATTAACCATAAAACAATCATGAGGCAGTTTCTTGCAGTACGTCTCCAGAGTCACTGCTGTAGAGGAAAAGATCTGACTCCACGTAGCACAGTGAAGCAGCAAGGAGAGGAGGATGCTCCGAGGCAATATTTGGTACAGAACATTGAAAAAGCATGAGAGTGTGTCTCAGTATAATACACCTGATAATTTTTAAATCAGAGGAGAAAAAAAGGAAAAAATGGCTAAATTTAAGCTCTTCACACTAATTGCTTAAGGAAGAGTGACAAAAGTCTATGTAATAGGGTAATTTTATATTAAGAACAAACAGTGCCCTCTGTGGTTTAACAGAAAACGTGGTGTTGGTTTCTTCTGCATTGTATTTTTAAACACAGAAGCTAAGAGCACCCAAAATTGCCCTTTTTAGTATAATCACTTAGCTCGATGAAAATCCTCAGTCATTTTAGCATGCTTGCCTCAGGAATGCAGATTACAAGTAGCAAACAGAAAGTAATCCACAAATAGCTTTAGAATCCTGTTTGAAAAATTGGCCTGTGAGCTATGTAGGTCTAAAAGCCAAGTGAGTACATTATGATCCAAAAAAGTGAACGATTTTTTAAAATGATTTATGTAAACTAGGGAAGAAAAACTCACTTTAAAACAAACTCGAGCGTGTATTGTTGATACGATCACATTTTAGAATACACTAAGTGTTCCAAATGGCCCTCAGATCAATTTTGGGAAGTAAACAAAGCTCAGCTTTCAATGAGATTTAGGTTTTAAAACACAAGAAATTAGGTATAGGTTAATTCAAACATTCATTAAATCCAGACTGCCATGAGTTATATTCCACGGTCTAAAGTGATGACTAACGCAGATAACAGTCATGCTTATGCAATCTGTTACAGATAATATGTTGAGTAAAATAGTTTGCACAAACTCTAAAATAAAGGATCCTTCCAGTTAACGAAAGAGCCAAAACTGAAACATAATTTAAAACATGCATTTTGTTCTATATTTGAAATCGGAGTGTGTCCACATTTTATACACACACAGAGGCGCGCACGCGCATGCACACACACATTATTTTAATAGATGCCAGATGGGAAATGTGCTTGACATCCAGTTTACTTTCGACGATGTGAACGCAGCAGCCCCGCCGTTGTGCTTGCGCGGCGCAGAGCAGCCTGTAGCAGCTGCCACGGAGTGCAGCCCCTGCCGGGGCCAGTGCCACCACGGCCCAGGACCTGGCGTGACATACTTTGTCATGGAGGAGCAGTGCTGGCTGGGATATGTTCTGGGGGCACCTGTGGACCTTGGGAGGAGGAAGAAGCCAAAATCAGTTCCCGTCCCCTGTGAGCAGACACTTCTGCAGGTGGGAGGAGGGCACAGCCCAGTGAACTGCTCTCCAAGGCGGATCTCCTTTTCGGAAGGGAGGAATTGAAGGGCTGCTGTGCATTTCTCACCCCGCTTGCTTCTGCCCTGCTCCAGCTGACCTTTGCCTCCCCAGTCCATGGTTTGGACAATGGGAGTGGGGGACACCTCTGCAGATCGAGGGCAGGGGGGATAGTGAACAGCTGAGCCCCAAAGTGGGGTCCAAACCATGCAGGTGTCCCCCGCTGTGTAAGGCACTATGATTTTTGTCCACTATTAGCATCTGGAAAAGTCTTGCTTGATGGCAATTTATAGTAACTCACGTTTACACTCCTATGAGCTCTGAGCCACGCACCAAGACCACCCCGGACACTCTGCCAGGCTGAAAGCCGCTAGCTGGCACCCAAAGACCTTATAGTCCAAGCACAGGTGGAGGAGGGGCCCCTTGGGTACACAGCATCTCACCATGCTGAGCCCCATCTGCTGACAGAGTCTTTCCAAAATTTTAATATTTGATGTCTAACCTCCCTTTGGGGGATATACAGGGAAAATCATAACTCAGTGCTCAGTTTCAGTGGTTAGTCATCTGAAGCATCAGTGTGTTGTTCCCACAGGCACCAGGATGAGACCTGCTGAAGCAGCTTGAGGAACAGCAAAGCAGGTTTACAATACAATAAAGCTATTACCATACTTCATTCATGGCTGTTTGTCAAAGGCTCTGAAGATGTAAAGAGTAATATAAGCACAGAGTGGTATTATTAGTGTTTCAAAAGCTATTTTGGGTTTTTAGGTTTCATACATTTACAGTATGCAAAAAGCCATCTCCCAACACTCTGTCCTGCAGCTTGAAAGACATCAGTGGGCAGAGAGTGAAAAAGGAACTCAAAAGTATCTATCGAAACACTTATATTAATTTAGAATACTTGTATTTTTAAAGTATTATAGTGTAAAGTATTATTAGAGTTAGCTGGATGTCTGAGATGAATATGGGAAGGTGAAGAAATTAAATATTTATTTTACTACCCTGGGTGTCCCTTTTGTTATGATATCTGGTTGTAGAGTGCTTTTCTGGCTGGGCATTTCTGCAAACCCAGCATCACAGGGCACAGCACAACCCTGTCTAAATAATCTCCAAAGGCAGTTTCACTTTGCTCGTTACTGTTGATATAGGTGCACATCTATGGACCATCCTGCTGTATTGTCTGAACGCCTCTCTACCTCCTGCCATGAAACTTCGCCACCTCAATCTTTTGGCACCTGGGGACACATCCCAGTTCCTAAGAAGTGGTTGGTTTGCCTGAAAAGGGAAAAAAAATCTAAATTACTATTCTGGGCTTGTCATTTTGTACCAAGGAGCTGATTCTGCAGTCAGGTCTTTTCACTGTTCCTTTCCCTTTCGCCAACAGGCACCTGATTTCAGCGGAAAGTCTGGGGGTGGTGACTAAATAAATATTGACAGAAAAGAGGCATTTTAATCATAAAATAAAGTGTCAGAAAAAGAAGTTGGGCAAGTGGACACTCCTTCAAAACAAAAAAAAACACCCTAATAAGTATATAGAATACAAAATATATATAAAAAAACACACTTCGAGCGGTTGTAATAGGGTCTCATGGGAGCTGTGGGCAAATCGTTTCCTGTCTCCACTTTCATCCATGGCTGCATCCCTTGACAAGTCCTCATCTCCTGGGGTGCCAGAATGACTCCCAGGACACACTGCCATATCCTCACTGTAAATAGGACCTACTGATCATATCTGTGAAAGATACAGGGAAGAAGACAACTTTTAATAGGAGAAAACCAAAAGATTCTTAACATATCCTTGCACGTTTGTGTGGTGATAAAAGTTAAAACCCAGAAGAGTCACAAAACAGCTAACATATAGAAATACATAATCAACCTATTTAGAATGGCTTGGATAATAATTTGTATACTACATCACAGAAGGAAGAAAGGAAATACAATCAACAAATCTATTATTTATGGGATTAGATTATCATCTTGTTGAAGCCTCAGGCATCTTAGTGAAAAGCCATCCTGCAGGCCAACAGGGAGTATAAAGGCACTTTGATTCTTAAAGCGAGCCTGAGGCTTCTATTTTTCTCATTAATATCTAAATATATGTCCCTACCAGCTCGAGAGGTGGCTCATGCCAAACTCATGGAGTTCAACAAGGCCAAGTGCAAGGTCCTGCACACGGGTCGAGGCAATCCCAAGCACAAACACAGGCTGGAAGCAGAATGGACAGAGAGCAGCTCTGAAGAGAAGGATTAGGGGCCATTGGCAGATGGAAAACTGAACAGGAGCTGGCAATGTGTGCTTGTGGCCCAGAAGGCCAACCAGATCCTGGGGTGCATCAAGAGAAGCGTGGCCAGCAGGTCAAGGGAGGTGATTCTCCCCCTCTGCTCTGCTATCATGAGACCCCACCTAGAGTACTGCATCCAGCTCTGGGGCCCCAAATGCAAGAAGGACACTGAACTGTTGGAGCAGGTCTAGAGGAGGGCCATGAAGATCATCAGAGGGCTGGAGCACCTCCCATATGAGGACAGGCTGAGAGAGTTGGGGTTGTTCAGCCTGGAGAAGAGAAGGCTCAGGGGTGACCTTATAGGGGCCTACAGGAGAGACGGGGAGGGACTTGTTACAAGGGTATGTAGTGACAGGACGAGTGGTAATGGATTTAAACTGGAAGAGGGGAGATTTAGATTAGATATAAGGAAGAAATTTTTCACTATGAGGGTGGTGAGGCACTGGAACAGGTTGCCCAGAGAAGCTGTGGATGCCCCATCCCTGGAGGGGTTCAAGGCCAGGCTGGATGAGGCTTTGAGCAACCTGGGCTAGTGGAGGGTGTCCCTGCCCATGGCAGGGGGGTTGGAACTTGATGATCTTTAAGGTCCTTTCCAACCCAAACCATTCTGTGATTCTATAAGATGCTTTGCAGGGGGATCTGAACAGATTGGAGCATTGGGCTACAATTAATGGCACGAAATTTAATAAGTCAAAGTGCCAAATTCTGCACCTAGGACAGAGTAACACTGGGCACAAGCATAAAGTGGCAGAGCAGTGGCTGGAGAGCAGCCCCGCAGAAAGGGAGCTGGGGACGCTGGTGGACAGCAGGCTCAATACAAGTCAGCAGTGTGCCCTGGCAGCCAAGAGGACAAACCGCATCCTGGGGTGTGCCAAACACAGCATCACCAGCCAGGCAAAAGGGGTGTTTATCCTGCTGAATCCAGCACTGGGGCGGCATCACCGTGAGCACTGTGTGCAGTTCTGGGCCCCACCACTTAAGAAGGATGTGAATGTCCTTGAATGTGTCCAGAGGAGGGCAACAAAGCTGGTGAAAGGGTTGGAAGGAATGTTCTGTGAGGAGAAGCTAGGGACTTTGGGTTTGTCTGGTTTGGGGAAAAGAAGGCTGAGGGGCAACCTCATTGCTCTCAGCAGCTTCCTAAGGAGGGGACGTGGAGAGGGAGGTGCTGATCCCTTCTGCCTGATATCTAGTGACAGGTAACAGGTTCACAGCTGTGTCAGAGGTGGTTCAGATAGGACATTAGGAAGCACTTCTTTACCAAGAGGGTGGTCAAACAGTGAAACAGGCTTCCTAGGGAGGTGGTCAATGCCCCAAGCCTGCCAGCATTTAGGAGGCATTTGGAGAATGCCCTTATTAACATGTTTTAACTTTCAGTCAGCCCTAAAGTGGACTAGATGATCATAAGTCCCTTCCAACTGGAACAATTCTAGGTTACCAGTCCTCTTCATATACAAGCATATGCCCATCTGAACATGAGGAGAGCACCTTTATGTTACTGAAAAGAAAAAAAAAATCAAATCATAGCACATAGAACTATTAACTCAGCTGTTCTATCTTGCTGACAGCACAGGATGCTCCTACAATGGAGCTCCTTCAGCACTACCTGGCTGGCTGTCACAGCAGTCTCAAGTGATAGTGTTCGACCGTTTCCCTAGAGATGCAGCTCTGTAGCTTAACTTATCTCACAGGTACCTGCCTGATGCTTAGCTGAAAATCACTCTATTACTTCTTGCTGTATGCCAGCGCAGGTTACAAACTGCTACCCACCAGAACTTCACTCAAGTCACATGAGGATTGTAAAAGACTTAAGTTAGGATGTCTCCAGCGGCAAAGGTAGAAAGCAACTCAGAGCAGCGTGCAGCTGCCCTAGTCACAGGATTATCCTTTCTCTTCCTACAGTCAGCTGTAGGGTTTATACCAGTTTACTAACTTCTGCAGCCAGAAAAGCAGGTGCCCTGCAGACAAGAGGTCCCTTCCTTGCAAAACCCCAATCCATGTCTTGGGCATTACTATCCTGTGCCCTGAATGCTGTCCTGCTTCCTGAGAAATGACAAATGTAGGATGCCTCATTTCACATAGGCTCAAGGGAGATCAATTATTCCCAGTATTTCCAAGATTTTGAGCAATTGATTTTTCACCTCTAGCTGCAGTTCTTTCAATAAAAGTTATGTGAGTGATTAGGATGGAGGAAAGGCTGACTGATTGTTTGCAAGCCTGGATTTTTAAGAGAGAGAAAAAGGTAAGTAACATGGTATCAGCAGCATCATTTGCTACTGTTTGTGGGAATGAAGGCTTCAGAGTCAGCACTCTGCCTCACGACGTGAGGGAAAAAGACACCAGAGCATGAATGAGAAGCACCTGCTGTGCTGGGGTTACACCAAAACAGGATCAGATATGCACTGGACTAGCACACTTTGGAGATTTTCTCTGGACAAGCAAAATGTGGGAAACACGGGTCCATTTGAAGCTTCACAGCATACTCTGGTGGTCACTGACACTCAGCATAACCTCAGTTGACCCAAAGCCTTTCATCCAGTCTCCAGCTCAGACCAGACATATTCTCTTTGCCTCTCCAGATTACTTTATTTTTCACCCCTTTCCCCAAATTCTTCCCTGTTAGTCCCAGCATCCCAGACAGCATTATAAGCTCAGTTATTTATCCAGTAGATTAATTTATTTATTACACCAGTGTGGTTTGCTGTGTTCTTCTGCTTTGCTCTTCCCTATAAAAGCAACACACAAAATTTCCCTACAATAATTATTAGAATGAGACCACATCATCTTTTAAAAATTCTGATTTTAAAGGGTCCGTTGAAGGAGATGTGTCACATTCATGTAATATGGTTCAAATGGGTAACGTGGCATCACCATGCTTGATTCAGAAGACTTGTCTTTTCTGGTAGCCACCTGTCTTTGTTGCTTACCCCTCCCCAGCCTCCACTTCTTTTGCAAACCTTCTCACCAATGATTTCCTCTCAGGTCTTCAGTTAGAAAAATTGAAGAAGACAAGATTCAGAACTACAAGATGTAACTAAAAATAGACATATTCGGCAGTGGTGACCCAATTATTATGATACCATGGCATCTCATCCAGCTAGGACACTCCAGGGACTAATTTACATTGTTCTTGATTAAAACGTTACATAGTATTAAATAGAATATTTTACCAGCCTTGCTTTTCAACCAACTTGTAAATCTTTTTTTCTGATTAAAATAAAATCACATTAGTTTCAGAGGTTTTTAACAGAAAACTATATTTTTGTAATTAATTATATTAACTTCCTTCATTCCTCATTAATTGAGCATTTCATTAACAATTATGGCTCTTCACACTATCAGCATAAAAGTAACAGGCTTAAAATTACCTGGGCTGCAATTTTACCCCTTTTAACATGGTGTAACTTTAATTTTTGCTCTGTCCTCTAAAACTTTATACTGTTCCAAGACTTACTGAAAAGTACCATTAATCATCCAAAAATCTCTTCGACAAGCTCTTACAAAACTCTCAAATGCAAATTATCTAGACCTCCTGATTTTAAGATGTCTAGCTTTAGTAGCTGCTGTTTAACATCCTCTGAGAAAATGTTGGACTGGAAAGTGTTTCAATATCAAGATCAGCATGTAACATGACTAATTCACATGGCTTTTTTCCCAAATACATAACAGAAGTGTTTACTTAACACTTCTGTTATTCCTCTGTTATAATTGACACTTCTTCCATATCTCCTCTCAATGGCTAATATTCTTTTTGTTCCTAAGCTTCCAAACCTCTTTCTTATTGTCTTTGGCTGTTGTGGGCATCAATTTGTTCCTGTGATTTTTAATTTCTATTATTAGGCTTTTGGACTTCTTCTTTCTTAGATAAAATCAAGCCTGTTAGTATACTACAACATATGTGTTTGAGAGTTTATTCTATCTCCACATAGGAAACTGGTTATAATCTACTTATGGTCTAATTATGGCATGTAGTTCTGTGATAATTTCTTTTCTATCCAGTAAGATCAAATCTAATATACAATTCAGTTCTGCTAAATTGTTTCAAATTCAGTACCTCTTGAAAAGTCTACAGTATTTAATGTTGACAGAATGGGAGACTCCATGTCATTCAAACTGAAACTTCCAGCATCTTATGGGGTCGTTTGTTCCAGTACATAGTACAGGGAAGCATTAAAGAAACCCACTGCTGTGATTTTGTGATTTCTGTTGAAATTAGAAGAATCTCATGTTTTCTTACAAAAAAGCATTCCACGTCATTTCGTGACCTCATGTGAGCCATCCCAGGAAGACGGGACTGCAAGAGACATACCCAGACTCTTTCCCATGTGCAGCCACATCACGTAGTACCTTGCAGGCTCCAATTTTTAGTTTTGTCCCCATAAGATATTTCCTTAGAACATTTGAATGGTTAGAGTGGATTTTTTCTGTCATCTCCAGGCTTCAGCAGCCCCTTCTAAGAGATGAGCATCCGAGCTGGATGCCGTATCCCCATCAAGGCCACTCTTTTACACAGGAATGTACAATGACAAGCAACACACACGAATTCCTTTCTCAAAGCTTCAGCAGATGCTAAGGTTGAAACCACTGCCCTTCCATCCCTTCTCCACTGTGCAGAAACACTGAACCCAGCCCCAAGCAGCTGTGTCAGCCGGGAGCTCCCATCTGCTGGGACAATTTACAATCCGACGCCGGTACCTGGGCGAGGGACATTTCATGCTGTACAGCCCCAGGCGTGCACGCTCCAGGGAAACCCGCCAGCTGCTGGGACCAAAGCAGCCAGCTGTGCCGTCATGCTCTGCTCTCCCCCTTGTTTTCCCCCAGCACCACGTTCTCTGACCATAACTCCCCTGAAACTAGAGTGCAAACAGCGCGTGGGGGAGCACAGGAGGAAAAGAGGGGAGGGGAGATGATGTCCAGTGACTCAGAGGGAGATAAGAGCCCGTTTTACGCAGCCTGCCTTTCCCTTTCCCCTCTTGACTCTTCCTAAATAGGTTACATTCAGGGACTTTTGCATTCCAGGCATGTGAGTCCTACGGGCAGCATCCAGTGATGGCAGCGCAGCCAGATTTATTACCAGCTTTGAAGCACTGGTGTATAGACAATTAAATACCCTTTTTCCTCACATCCCTTTGTGACTAATTTAATTTTAGCTCAATATCTTAATTGAATGGAAAATGAGCATTCGTTTGTTCCCACTTCTGCTCTGGTTATCAGGTGAATATAGCAATCCCATTCCTTACAAAGTTGGGAGGAGGTCCCCTTTCCTCGGGGCTGAAGGCATCATCCTCTCCTGGTGCCAGCCCCATCTCCAGAAAGCATCCCTCTCCCCCCACACCTCCCCAGTCCTGCCCAGACCACTGCCCGTGCTCCGCCCTGCCACGTGCCCTGGTCCTGTGCTGGCTGAGAAAGGCACTCCACAGGAAACAAAGCTCACTAAAATCACACCATAATCTTTATATGCATGCCTATAAGAAAAAAGGGTTGTTAAGACCTTATGCAAAGAAGTCCACCTCATTTCTAACCTGCCTGTTCCCCCTTCTAACACAGAAAAAGCTGACAGGTGTTTGACATAGCTCCAAAACACCAAGCTGGGATGGCTCTGTCTTGGCTGCTTTGCTTGTGGGTCCAGTCATCACCTGAATGACTCCTAAATATTGTAAAACATGGCAAATAATGGGAAGATAATGTTTTCAGCATGTCATGGGCAATTTGAGGGGACAAATTAAAGGCTACGTTCTTTCTGGGAGACTCTTTTCCCACTGAATTTCAAGGGCCTGCTGATGTACTTCTCAAAACTGCGTTGAGCAAAGAATTTTTAATAACCAACAGTGTTAGGAAACATGAACAGTCAGGGTCCCGTCCAGCTCTCCACATTGCATATTCATACTGACACACAGCACACCGTTATTCTTCATCTGTACTGCCAGGTACAAACAAGAGGGGTTAATAAGAAATGTTCCTTCAGCTAATCACCTTAAGGATTCCTGTTGGGAAACACAGCTACCGATACCATGAAGTCATTTTAAAGGGACAAATAAATAAATAAATGCATAGTCCAGGGATGATTTTCACTTTGGCTCCAAAATTAATCAGGATAATAACACCCAAGAGCAGCATGGCAGGGCTTTTCCTTTCATTTTGTGCCACGTTCAAGTGATGTTGTTTCACAGCTTTAATAGTCCTGTCAGCATTCATCAGCAAATCAAGACAGCCTCCAGAATACCACCATAAAAACACACTGGATTTTTAATTAGAACAGCACAGCCCTTAGCACACCAAATACACGTTAAATTGATATTTCTCACTACAAGCTCAAGATTACCCAGTTTCAGCTGTTTCCAAATGAAGCAAATCAAGCTTAATGTGGGCTCAGCTGAACAAATGTGTTTTCTTAGGTTTACGGCAGCTTTTAACTTTTAAAGCCGTGTCTTTTTTTCCCCCCTTTTTAAAGATGATGTTATGGTAGGAAAATGTTACACTTGCCTATGTGAGATTTACAGATGACCTTTTTACTGGACAAAAGTTCTGTGGGACATGGGACAGAATATAAATCTCAGACCCTGCTCCATCAAAAGCTGATAAATAAGTACAGAAGATTAAGAGTGTAGTTTAATGAGCCAGTATGTTTTCCATTACAGATGTAATTATTTGCCAAAAAGTGTCTTTTCCACATTCATTTTGTTTTGAAAAACAATGACTCCTTCATAAAACCGTCCAGTAGGTTTTCTGGATGCACCATTTTTTAGGAGATCTGTGGCTTGTGGTCTTGTTGATGTGGATCAGAAGAAGTCAAAGTCATTTGTTGCTTTTCCTGAAACCTTAAGCACCACAAGCTGCTGGATCATTTCTTATTAATATCTGGGAATTATTAAAGTGTACTCCCATGCAGTCCCATTTTACAGTAACAAAAACCACAGGGAAAATGTGACTTTTGTTTCTTCTATGTTAATTTCCCCTAAATTATGCAGATTATATTCCCCAGTCGCTTTTCTGTTTAGCAAGTCAATACTCAGAAGGTGTGACCTCAGGAAAAATTAACACTTCCAAAGATTCATTCAAACTGGTAGAAGAGTGGAAGTTATCCCAGTGATAGCATCCACCCCTTCCTGACCCACCTTGCTATTGCAGCAGCGGCAAGTTGGACTCTCTGAAATCAAACATGCATCTCACTTGTTCCATGTCCTAAAGAGCAGGAGGAAGGATCAGCAGAGACTGCAGCCCATCCCCAGGGGAAAGCGACTCCAGGTACTCCTAATACAGAACTAGGAGTCAGGCACATCACTCCCTTCCCTGTCTTAACAGAGACTCACTCGAGAAGTTTTGCTGGTGGACACAGCCATATTTCCCTTAATAATTCATGAGTGATATGGGTCAACCAGCTTATGGAGATGCTTACTGCTGGAATATATGCTTTAGCATAGCAAGAGGCCAAAGCACAACAGCAGGAAGGAAAAAGCATAGTTAAGACACCTAACCTGGCTGAGGATTGTATTCTGGTGCCTATCTGGGTGCTGCAACTCTTCCATCCCTCTTGAGCTTGACCTGAGGGTCAGCAGATCTCACAAATATTATAAAAGAGTTGAGTCCCTTGGATAGGGATTGACAGTAGCCAATGTGCTGAGCAGGGAGACTGCTACATTGCCCAGTGCAGAACTGGTGGCAAAGCAGAGGCTATGCTGCTCTCGATGCCTTGCTCCTGTGGCGGGCTGGCAGCGCAAGAGCTGCAGATGTGAGGGGATGCAGCATCACTTGCCTTACAGCGACCTCCTCATATCTCTGTGCCCTGCCTTGCTGGAGAGGTCTGGAGGACAGCAGGGAGCGGTACCAAGGTCACTCAAGCAAACCACTCATGCTGCTGCACCAGAGCTTCATGACCCTCACATGAAGTTCCTTTCGCAAGGAAAACCTGTTTCTAAGGGCTCTCTGGTGCTGATCCTCCTAGCAGCAAATTGCTCTGTATATATTTCGCCTCAGTCTCTCAGGAAACCTGCAGGACTTGCAGGCTGTTCAACCAGCTTATCCCATATGTAGAATGATGTACTCCAGCAGGATGATGGGACAAAAACCTCCCCCGAACTTATCTCACATGTCTTGTTGTTGGTTTTGGGTTTAGTCCTAAATGATTTGGTGTTTTGGTTTTTTTTAAATAAACATATATACCACAGTAAGACACTCCATCTCATTTTTCTCAGTGCTCAACACAAAACAGCCAGAAAGAGAAATACCTTTAAGTCAGTCATCAAAGCTAAATTAAACAAGCACAAACCTTCACTCAACTTTTAAACAGTAATGAAGCTTTGAAAAAGGGTTCCGTACCTGAAATTTCATGTGTAAATGATGACTTCACTTTCTAAATTTATCTTGGCCAAATTTCTGGAGTAAATCCACCAAATGCAATCTTCTGAGGGAAGCTTACTTCTGAGAAACAATTCCCTATGTTGAGAAACAGGGAATAAGAAGAATTACAAATGCAGCCCTCTGCATATTACTGTTTCAGAGAAACACGCAGACATAGTGATAATACAAAACTCAGAAGGACTGAGACAATGTCTGCATTTTACTATTTAGCATCTGTTTCAGCTCCATGCTAAGGCTCAGACCTGAAAGGTGCTGGGTATCCCCAATGCAGCAAACACTGAAGGACACTATTTACTTCAAGCCTACAAAGGGGCCTTCAAATTAATGGGAAATCAAACAAACCAGAAGGAGTGGAGCAAAGAAAGGAAACTCCATCATAATGCAAGGGAACAAAATTAGTCACACATAAAGCAACCTCAGCCGTGCTGGGCTCCCCATTAGAGAAGGTAGAAGTCCACTTCCATCCACACAAGTTTCCCCAGCCCAATTTAACAAGTTGTTTCTTCACAAGTCCTTACTTTTATCTGTGCATGACTTCCCTCAGGGTGAGACGCCAGCCTTCTGGGAAGCAATGTGCCATTGAGCTGAGGTTTGATAGGCAACATGACAGCACACAATGATGGAGTCATCCTCTTTCCAAGAGCAGGTAACTTCAGCAGTTTCCACGTGGTACTTGAGATGTTGGCTTTGACCCCTGGGACCTCTCTGAATTTATGCTCACAGAGGTAGAAATAAGGTAAACTAACGCTCCTATAGAGAGACAGACTGGACTTGTACCCTGCTCAAGGCATCTTCACATAATGTATGAGGGAAAAGAGCATTTCAGGTATGAAAAAAAAACCATGGTGGAAATAAAGGGCTTGGTTCTGCTTGTGCTGGTGCCCCCAGTTTAACACCTAACTCTCATAGTTCTATGTTCAGTGAAATCCTGCATATTGTACATGAGGGAAAGACAGCAGCCCTCAGCAACTAGAAATAATTTACATAAATAAGGATGTGGACAACACATAGAATCATTATGGTTGGAAAAGACCTCAAGGTCGTCAAGTCCAACCATCAACCCACACCACCTAACTCACTAAACCACGTCCCTAAGCACCACATCTACATGTTTCTTGACCCCCTCCAGGGATGGTGACTTCACCACTGCCCTGGGCAGCCTGTTCCAATCCCTGATCACTCTTGCAGTGGTGAAGCACTCACAAAAGGCTGGTAGAGAGATATGAGAAGCAGCCTCTTCCCTTTTATTTGGCACTTGGCAGACTAAGCCCCACCTAGTATGTAGGAGTCAGGTTCAATTACCTCAGCCAGCTGGGAGAACTTACACCCTGATTTTCTTTCCCCTGGAATGCCCTCAGGCTTGTTGCTGGGATAACCACTCAATAGGCAAGAGATGTGACCTAGAGCTCCCAGGCCCCTCACGCCCCCATGCTCAAATCACAGCGATTTAGGTGAAAATGGGCCAGCACCTTCTCTTCTAACATATTCATAAAGATTTTGCAGTGGGAATGCCTCAGGGCTTCCTACAGGAGAAACATGTGAGAAACACTGCTGGAAATCCATTAGTGAAAGAAAAGATTTGTTTTCAAAGTTCAAATAATTCAGCTAAAGAAGAATTAGCTAGCAGAGAGGAGCTCACATAAACATTTCACAAGTGAGTAGCAGGGAGCAAAGAACCAGAAAGGCATAAATAAATTACTCCTCTGCCAAATAAATAGTGCAAACCGTAAGCTTTCTGGGGCATACACTTCAAATACTTTATTTTCTCCACAAGCTGGTACAGTGTGCAGCAACATGGACCCCCACATTCTTTAATGGGGTCTCTAGACACTGCAGGAATATAAACAGAAAATTTCATGGAAATAAGTCAATATTAAGGTAGACACAGCCCTGGAGAGGGCCATGCAGCCATGAGAGCATCACGTAATCTCTCACCGAGGATGCTGTATCAGCACCCAAAGCTGCGGGCACTCAAAGGCTGCCCCAAGCCCCAGCTACCTGTGCACCACGGCAGTTTATAATCTCACGCTGAATTTTCTTCCCGTGCACCTCCACTTAGGGAACACATCAGGAAACAGTCCCCAAAGAAAGAAGTCCCAAGTGAAAATCACATGGTGATTTCTAGACAGTGTTTTATTAGCACATGCAGCACTTGTGTTACATTTATAATTGGACAGACACATCTCAATGCAACTTCAAAGGAGTGGCGAAGAGCAACTCGAGGCAGGGAGAAAGAAATGTTCCCATTGGAAACCCTAGATTGATTATTTTGAACGTATGTCCCCCAAAAAATTACACTGGGTAATCCATGTGTGCTTAACCTTTGGGCTCTCAACTAATTAATTAAAGTTGCTCATAGTACACACAGTGTTAGTGAGGTAATATTTCATCATGTTTGAAGTAGAAAGGTTTTGGCACAGTACAGTCTTTTCTTAGTCCAGATTGGAATAACAGGGGTTATATAAATGTAAATTACACAATTTGACAGCTGTGTAACATCAGCATGTTATGACTTAAAGACCTAAATCCCAAGACCCCTCACTGACTGGTGAAATCAGGCTCCCACCGAATTTTGCCGGTACAGGGGCCTGCAGCAGACAACCCTGGTGCAGAGCCCCCACTGCTGCACCTTCTCACCCTCCCCACAACAGCCCATCTCACTGCCCTGCTCTGGTTGCTCCTGGGCTGTGTGTGCTCTGAGTTTCTTCCTTCTCACACTCACCATGCCTTCTTTCTTCAATGTCTCGGGCTTTAACTTAACTGGCCTTTCTTCTGCCTTCTTCCTTGTGATTCCTTGTGATCTTACTTTCTAACCTTCCTTTCTTTACTTCTTCTAAGTGCTTCTTCCCACTCTTGCCAGAATAGTTTCATGCTACTTTAATTGTTTATTATAATTCTGCAACTTTTTAAGCATCTATGGCCTCTTCTCCCATTCCCATTGTCATTGTCCTTCCAGCCCATTGCACTTCTCCTTTTCCCCTATTTCTCTTTTGCTGGCTCTTTCTTTGCCCTCTTGCCCGCCCTGCGTTGCTGGCCACCTCCCTCTTGCTCTGCTTTGCCACAGTGCCCAAGCAGTGCCACGGGTGCCAGTGTGGGGCCATCTGGCAGGGTCCAGCGTACACCCCACACCCAGAGGGCTTGTTGGACACAGGAGGAGGGACTTGTTGGACTAAGAGTCTAAAACTGCATCCAATCCCATGGCCAGGTGGCCTTGACAACACGAGAGGTTGAGTTCCCCCCTAACAGCAGTGACCAAACCACCTACTGGTACTTGTGCTCTGAGAACAAAGCTAAACCAAATTGCTTCTGGTTACCTCATGCATTTCCCAAACGCTCTTCACGAGGCTGGAACAGAAAGCTTTACTGATGGTAAAAGGACTAACAAAGATGACTGTATGCCTAGAGAAAAGGAAGAAAAATTCATCTGCTCATAAGACCCCCATCTCAGTAAGGATTCATTCATCAAATCATTATTACTTTCTGACCAATAACTTGCTCAAAGTAAGAATCAGATTGGTTTGGCCTATCCAAAAATTGGTCATCTGCAGGTGACACATCACCACCACCTTGTTCTCCTTACCACAGCTTTTCCTGCTTTTCCAGTGTGCCTCTTGTCCCAGTGACCGACATACCCCGAAGGCGCTGCAGCAAACACCTAACCTGGCTCTGCTGCAGCTCCTACAGCCAAGCCAGGCCGTTAGAGTCGTTTCTGTTGTTGTTGGCTCCTACCACACCTCAGAAGAATCTGCTTCTTAGATCTGGCAGAAACAAGGACTGCCCAAGTTTTTGTCCCAGAAACAAGGCATCTATAGCATTACCTTATTTTCAGTCTTGCTTGCTGTCCTCCTTTTGCTGTGTCCAGAGCCTAACCTGATCACACAAGACTGGAATTTGTCTTTCCCCCAGGACACACCCAATATAACCCTTTTGTCACTAACCCCCCCCCAAATTGTTTTTTTTTAATTCATAAACAAACTTCAGTGAAAATTATTGAAACATTTATAGTTGGTACCAACACACAAATGAAGTATGACCGAGTCTGTCTTTTCCATCAACAGGTTCTCTCTAAACCTGCATCATTCAGAGCCCCCTGCTCTAGGATCTACACACATACAAACCCACTGGGAGAAACTCAAGGGTTTGCTGGCTGTGGCAGAAACAGACTTGAAGTGACGTACGTAATTTTCACTTGCATTACAATAATGATCTAAAAACCATCAGAGGCAGGAACATCAATGCAGGAGGCATTGCACAGACACAGAATTAAACAGTATTCCTTCCTCCAAGGAGCTCAAAGCCAATGCACCCAATAAGAGACAGCAGAGAGCAGGAAAAGCCCAGGGAAATACAGGTGCTCAGTCTTGCAGAAATGGCCATAGCATCAGGGTAACCTGGTCACTGTAGAGGGTAGCTGTGTTTCACAGAAAGGACAGGTCCAGAGATAACCCTGGAGGGAGGTGGCTTCTCCTGGACCTTCCAGCTGCGGAAGTCTGGACATATATATATGTACATGGATATCTATACTGCTCTCCTGGGGCTCCTGTGAGGACCAGCCCAGCGCTGGCTCCTGTCTGTATCCAGACTTCTGGCCTTTAGTGTGCCTGCTCTGGATGCACACCGTTACGCACACCATGGACACAGATTAGACACAAAACTGTTTCCCTCCCTTTCTCCGTTGCACCCCTGCAAGGAGCTCTCCCAGCTCGTCCCCTTCATTGGCACATGTCTCAGGCCAGTGGCACAGAAGGGGAGCAGGAAGGTTGTGGGGCATGTCCAAGAGGACAATTCACAGAGGATATTGTCTCACAAGTCCTGCTCCACCAGCATCCTCAGCCAAGGCTGTGTCTTGTGCCGTGGTTCACGACAGAGGTTTTGTCCAGCATCCTGCTCAGCATTACACCTTGAGCACAGTAAGGAGGATGGAGTGGAGGAAGAAGCGGCAGTTCTTCATGTGAAACACAGAGTGAACAGGACAGCTCTAGATGTGGAAGGAATCAAGGGTGGTGAATTTCTGCCAAAAGCTAAGGAGCATCTGACTTCACCATTAAAAACATCCCTGAAGATGCTTTCCAAAGTAAATAAACTATGCAAACAGTTTTTTTTTTTCCTAGAGTCTTCTAAGAAAGAAAATCCTGCTGACCCTGGTGTCAGTGCATTTTATATCACAATATCTAGAAGTAATTTATAAAAATTGATTCCTTTCCTGCTTTGTAGTAGACAGTGATTACCCCTGTTCGCAGACGAGGAACAGAAGTTAAGTGAGTTGTTGGAGGTCGCACAGAGCTAGGACTGAACACTGGCCTTTTGACTTCCAGGACTGTGGCTTAAAACACAATCCTTCCTTTTTTCCAACTAGCATTGCAGCTTCCACCGTTCTTCAGACTCAGCACAGTGGTTATCATAATTTTACACTAATTTTGACTAATTTTCTGCATCACTGCTTTGCATTTAATTACTTCAAAATGTATCTCTGAATCATTTAATATACTGTAACTGCTTTTGTGTGTTAGAATAGAAGCACCAAGTGGTCTGGCAAAGCTCAGCACTAAATAAATAGACCTTCAGGGAAAAATCTGAGAGAGATGGGGAGATATTTCTTTTCCCAAAAAAGCTGTGGCTAGCTTTAGCCATGTTTTCCAAGTCTGTCAGAAAGTTCCACAGAGTGGAACTGAGAAAATAATTGCAAAAACCAACTCGATTGATGCGGCATCCTTTTCAGCCTCCATAACATTCAATAGGAGATTTCTGACTTTTTTTTAAAGTGGTAATTATTTATACTTATTCAACCATGAAAAACAACAGGCTGATTAGGAAGAGCAAGGAAAACAACAAATAGAAAAGAAAGAAGTTGCTGGCAACGAGCATTTAATTTGCTAAAATGCTCATTACAGCAGAGAAAATTGAGAGGACAAACTGAGGGTCTCAAGAGAAAATCAGCAAGCATCATCTCTGCTAACAGCAGAGTGCAGAGTAACGTGGCCAAGACACAGGCTGACCTCTGCTCTTTACAGGAGATACAGTTGGTTCAGGAGTGTGGACTGCTGGGGAGGATGAAACCACAGATCCCCAGAGGCACTGAAACTGTAATGATTAATGAGGCCTAAAAATAAATATTTTATTCCAATTTTCTTAACAGGAAATTCTACATCTTTTCCTGTGGATTTTTTTTTAACTAAAACAAAGTGAAAAAGTGGCACAGAAAATCCTGAAATGTTTGATAAGCACTTTTCCAAATTTAAGAGAAACAATTCTTTAAAATCATATTTTATAGTGGTAGTATGGCAGTATAGATGGTACGTAGACTGATGTGAAAACCTAGCTGCTGGCAGTGTTTTTTAATCTCTAGGACAGAATTAGCCAGCGATTTGCACATTGGTTTAGTGGGAGCTATTGATAATAGGTGAACGGTTGGACTGGATGATCTTTTAGGTCTTTTCCAACCTTGGTGATTCTATGATTCTATGATGATTCTATCTGAAGACAGTCATACTTTATAATAATGGAGAAATTGCAGAAGCTGAGCACAAGGTTGTCCCAACCTGTCCCTGGACATCTGGGTGCTGCTGGGCTTGGGCTGGCTCTGTGCAGGGACATCTCAAGGCACAAGCTCATTCTGGGAAGGGGTCCTCTCCGCTGTGAGACCATCAACGATCAGACGGTATCAGGGATGATTTGGGCTGCTCTGGGGCATCCCACAGTCATTGCAGGAAAAGCCCCTTAGGAAGCCTTTGAGAGCACTTGGAGGATGAGGCTAGACAAGAAGTTCAGCCTTGACAGCACTGCCGAGCCCATCCCAGGAAAAAAGTTATTTCATGAATGAGGACTTTAATTTGGCACTGGCATAGCAAAACCTAGTGTATGCAAGCCAAAAGGAGAAAACTGGAGACTAAAATAAACCACATGTTTTTTAACAGCAAGGATATCTCTGTCCCTGGGCACAGTGCCCCTTCTGCACTAGTTTCAGCAGGTGGGAACCAACCTCCTCTGATTTTAAGCCAGTGAGTGGGTTGGCTGGTCCCAGATGCTTGTCTGGGCTTGGACAGGGTTAAGGAGGAGACCATCTCCAGATGGGAATTAATCTCATTGACATTAGACATGTATTTTAGGAGGGAACGAACCACCTTCTAGATACAGCAGGTTAGAGAGCCAAGGGTAAATGAAGAAACTACCCGAAGGCAGCCCTCTCATGGGCAGACCCATGCTCCCCCTCACTGCTGGGATGTGAGGCTGTTCTCCAGCCCTCCTGTTCCTGCCTCTCTCATCGCCATCTGCTTGAGCTTGCCTGCCTCTTGGCCACCGTGCAGGAGACCTCCGAGTCCAAACCATTGTAGCATCTCCCCACGTTTCTCAACAGAGTAGAAAGTAAGGCGTCCCTTATGGATTGAATTAGTCCTGACCCACTGCCTTCCTCCATCCAACTTCTTTCCATGATGTTGAGAAAGCTCCGGTGCAGTGCTTTTCCTGGTCTTGCTTTGTGGGCAGATGCAAACACTCAACCACAGTTTGTGCTGATTCTGCAAAGCAAGTAGACAGTGTTTGCAATTCATCTGATCTCACAGAGCTACAAACTACAGCATTTCTGTGTCAGTATCAGTCCAATTAATAATGAACTGGATGCTTTAAAAGTAATCAAAACAAAAAAAAAGAAGAAAACTTTTCAATAATACTAGATTAAGAAAACAAGAGACAACAGACTGCTCTGTTGTAATAAAATTACACATACGTGGCAGTTTCTGTAAAGTTTTATTTTCTTTTTCCATGAGATCTGAGAGAATCACAGAGAGTCTCCCCAATGAATGTAACTGACTGAATGATTTCACTTCTTCCTTCTTTGGGTTGGATTAGGTTGTTGCCATCTGCTTAGTGCTAAGCACTTTTGAGGAAAAATCATGCAGTTATGTAATGGTACATAGTCTCTTGCCATCCTTTAACACAGTCACTGAAAAGATAGAGCTAAAAAAAGGAAAAAAATACAATAATCACCATCAGTTGCTGCCTGTGCTCTGTCTCCTTTTAAGCCTGCCCTGCAGGAGGCTGTTAACTCCCTTTCAAACTCATCTTCCTTTCTACTCCTATTCCTAAAAACCAGAAATGACACAGACCATATAATTCCATTCACCTACTTTTCTTCTGAGCCCCACAATTATTTTGGTTTATATGCATTTTCCAAAAAGTCTTGGTACAATGTTTTCAGGAGATGTAGAATTCAGTCTTGCCCTTGGGAGCTCAAATAAATATTTGTCTCATTTCTGTTTGCTGCTAAACTGCATCCAGGGTTTTGCTCTGGCTTGTTCTTGAGGTTAGAGACCTTTACCACTAAACATTTTCACGGAGTGAAAGATCTTAGACATTCATTAAGCAGTCACACGAGCATTTGGACCGAGCTTTTTACATTTTCACATGTTAAATGCCCATCTCTGCATCTTGTATCTGGTACAAGAGTGCAATGATCAGCCCTACAGACAATGTGTGGAGAGGGGAAATCATCTCCCTGTATTGACTTGATACACACCAACTTATTGTCTCATTGTACTGCACTGAAAGCTAATCCTCAGCTGTGTGTCCACTACGGCTCCTAAATCCTCTCATATTGCCAAGCAGCAGACAAACTACTGCTGCGTTATTTTGCCCTGACAATGCTTATCTAGCATTCTGAAGGACACACAGGAACTTCAATATCAAAATGAAGGCACCAGGGAACACGAGTCTGTGACAATGTGTGTATAATCTCATTGCACCCCTGTCACCCTAATTCTTGAGCACTTGCCAGTCGCACATTAGGCAATGGGATCGCGCTCTGGTTTTGGATGTTTCAGTTGCTTCTTCACCTGCTTCCTGAGGGTGGAGAGCTGACTGTGCACTATGGGGTTTCCCTTTGGCTGGGATTCTCATTCAGGTTTATTTTTCATAAATGTTTCATCTGTTCTACATGTACTCAGGGAGGACAAAGCTGGGCGACACGCCTCTTACATATGGTGTGGAAAGCACCGAGGCTTGGGATGCTCGTTATTCCCATAGGAGTCGGCTCCACAGTCTCCGACTGGCTGCCCAGAAACTTCTGGCTCTACTACAAGGCCAGAGCTTGTCTGTAGAGCTGTCTGAAGACTACTGCTAGCTGGATGATCACTGGATGTTAGCATCTGTTTAAGAGTATTGAGCAACACCATGCAACAGTTGGGGTGAAAATGTCAAGTTACATTCACAGACACTTCAACAGGAGTGCAAAATGTTAAGTACTCCAATTGCAAAGCGGGAAATAGGCTAATATTTCTCTGGTTCCCATGCAAAATATCTTCAGCAATCACCCAAAGTTCAGTGTTTTAGCTTCACATCCTCTGCAAAAACGGATGTCTCTTTTAGCAAAGTAGCTGCAATCTTCCACATGAAGAATCCCAACTGCTGAATCGGAAGCACTGCTCACAACCACCTGTTCACTCAAAGTACTATGGAACTGAATAAAGAACCTGGGAAAATTATTATAGATGAGAAAAAAATAAAGATAGAACAGAGAAGAACTAAAGGAGCTTCTAATTGCTCACTGTCTTCCAAGGAAAATTAAAGTGTTTACTACTGCAAGAGACCCTGCTATTCCCATAAACTCACAGGGAGAGCTTTCCTACCTGATACCTGGTCTAGTGGAGAGTGTCCCTGCCCATGGCAGGGGGGTTGGAACTTGATGATCTTTAAGGTCCTTTCCAACCCAAACCATTCTGTGATTCTATGATTCTATGACACCTATAAATTACATCCCACTATCATCCACCATCCTTCTTTCTCTGTTAATCCCCCTTTCTGTGCACTATTCCAATCTGTGGAAGTCCCAATGGACTAATATAGTGTAGCCAACTTTTAAAAGTCCCGAGTCCCTTTTAAAAAAAAAAAAAACACACTTTCCCTAGCTGAAGAGTAACACCAGAAACTTTTATTTTACCCCAGGTCTCACTCCATATGATACCTATAAACAATAAATCAAAGCACCAGCATCACCCTTTAACCCCCACCTCTCCTAATTTCTGGCTAATTGAAAAAGCTCTTTTCAACTTTCTCAGATAAATACGAAATGACGGCCCAAGAATACGATGGGCTGGCATCAGCTGCATTTAGTATCATTGTAAAATTAAGTTCATAAGGTTAATTAAGTTACCAACATTTTAGAAGTTGGGAAACTTTCTGTCCCAGATGGCTTAACAGGTGACTCCTATAAATTACACAGTACATTACAGGGGCACCCGCCAGTCTTGTTAGAGTAAGGAGTCAGTCAGCATTTCCATTATAAACCCCTATTTTCAGAGTTTATTAGATAGCCATAAAAACATTCTCCAACCTGAATCTTGGCACACAGTGGGTTTTCACCTTATGAAGAAACTTTCTGTGCTACAGAAAGCAAGATTATCATCTGCAAGTCACATTTTGAAATAGATCAAAATTTTCAAAGCTGATTAAAAACAAAACCTCTGAAATTTTTAGAATTCCTCTTACCCTTCCTGCTTTGTTACCAAGGATATTAAGTTTAACAAGGTTTTGTTCTTTTATGGCCTATAATTTCTTGATAACCGATCCTGAAGGCAGGTTATTGAATTTGCAACATGATAATTCCTTTCACAACAATGCACCAGAACATCATAAAGGGAATCTTACACCACCTTCTAATAGGAGAACATCTTGAGCCGTGGTAAAAAAAAAAAAAAAACAAAACAAAAAAACCCAAAAAAAAACACAAACAAACAAAACAGAATAAATGCAAATATAGTCTTTAAAAAAACTTTGTCTGCAGGCTGATTCCCTGTGGCTAGGTGCAACAATAGAGATGAAATAACTATAGTTAAACAATACCTGAACATTTAAGGTGGAAATTAAATGGAAATTCTAAGCACGTCCACATTTCATACATTTCTAATTCTGGTCTACACACACTGACCTTTAAATGTTCACACAGGAGCTTTAGCCCCAAATAGCCCAGAAATAGCAGCTCAGGCACAGAAACAGGATTTTGAAGGACACACGGTACTGGTTTCAGTATGTAAAATATTAAAACAACTTCAATACCTATGTCTTTCTGAAACCTGAGGCAGACAACACCCTTCACTGTGAATTCATGCTTGTTTGATGCTGCCTTGCTTAATGTAAGAAGTTCAATTGCTGTAGGTCATTAGCTCAGACATTTGTCCCCCCATACTTCACAGTGCTGTCTGCCTGTGTTGCAGAAGTGTCATCATGCTGGAGGTGAACAAGACGTAAATAAGGGGCCTCGGGGACCACGGCCCCTGCAGACCTTGGCTCTTACAGACCCACGCCAGCCACATCACGCGCAGTGAGCACAGTGCTGTTACCGGTCCCACGGGAGAGCAGTCCGCATCAGGCACCTTTCAGGGGATCCTCTGGCTGGAGTACAGCAGGGCAGCTGCTGCCTGTTCACACGCCTGTCCCGCTCTCCTGGATGAAGAAAGAAGACAGAGCTACAGACTTGCCTCGTAAGATTTTTGGAGGGAGATGACGGCATCAACCAGGATGGCAGGACTGCACGAAGTCCCTCTCAGCTGTGGATCAGTTCAGAAGTTTGCTCTCACCCTACATCTCTTTTTCTCCACCTGCCTGTCCTCCGTGACACAGGGAGCTGGGCAAGGCAAGCTTGCAGGATAAGGCTCTTTATTAAAAATTCTTCCAGAAGCCCCCAGTTCTGTCTTGCTCTGTTTTCTGAGATGTGCTTCTCATTGTACATGCTAGCAAAAACCATAGCTGCATCTTCCCACGATACATCTTGTACCACGCTACAGAACTAACACCAGAGGCTGCTGTTTTGGCTCTGTCCTTCAAAAACATATTTGTTCTGTACAAATAAAAGGTCTCAGTGATTTCTAAAGGACAGGTCACAGACAGACAGGTTGGCTCAGGTACAAGCGTTGGCAAGGTCAGGGCTATTTCCACGTTGCCAGTCAGAGAGCACATATCCCATTTCTTCCTCTAACCAAACTGTAAAGTCATCTGAAGCCTACGGAGGGGCCCTTTGCTTTACATCTTGAGTTCACCTCACTCTCATGCGGGGAAATGTAGGGGTTCAGATCTTTGCATCCACTTTGTACCGCTGTAATTGCTTACAGAAGGAGTACGAGGCAGTACCGTGGCAATTAGAGCTGGTCAGGCAGTAATAGGTAAGACCCCAGACTGTTGCACTGGGCAGAATGCATTAATTTGTTGTAAGATCAAATAAAACAGAATAACAAAATAATAAACCTGAAGTATGGATGAGAAATGTCTTGTTGATAGCCTCCCTGGCCAGGCTTCCCGCCATAAGACAAGAGAAACTCCTTTAACCCACTCAGTGCTTCATCAGCTCTCACTTTGACCATGCTCAGACACTCTTTTTACTGGTCTTTTGCTTCAAATCACAACATTAATATCCAATTTACTGTATTTAAGTGTCCTTGTACGAATGTACACGAAACTGGTTTCTGTTTACATTTTGGCTCCTTATCTGAGAAATCCCACATCAATGATGCTTTCTCTTCACTGCAGCCCTCCTTGAGCCTTTGCTTTATGTTGCCTCACACTTCCTCGTGTGCTGTACCCCACACACAGACTGAATTTATCTCTCTCCATAGCAATACAGGAGGGATAAGAAAGAAAAAAAGAGAATGCAGTACATGGCCATCTACAGAGAGCAGACACATCCTCAGAATGGTTTTATTTTGGTGTCATTCCAGTAAAATCACTGTATTTCAGCCATGTTCTGAGAGTGTAGTGATAGGATGAGGGGTAACAGTTTTAAGCTGAATGGGGATAGATTTAGATTAGATATACGGAAGAATTTTTTCACTGTGAGGGTGGTGGGACACTGGAACAGGTTGCCCAGAGAAGCTGTGGATGCCCCATCCTTGGAGGGGTTCAAGGCCAGGCTGAATGAGGCTTTGAGCAACCTGGGCTAGTGGAGGGTGTCTCTGCCCATGGCAGGGGGTTGGAACTTGATGATCTTTAAGTTCCCTTCCAACCCAAACCATTCTGTGATTCTATGATAATCAAATTGTTATCTTCTCACAAGTGGTCTGGGAAAGACACAATCAAGGTCAAGCCTAACCAAGGAAATATTTCACATTCTTGCTGGTCCAGAAAGCTTCTCTCAGTCAGAAAGATCTACAAACAGAAGAAACTCTTTCCCACATGATCTCCAAGCTTCTGTTTCCCTTTGCTTTCTTTGCATAAGTACAGAGACAGGAGATGGTACGCTAACTTTAGAGTGAGAACCACTTTGACAGTCTCAATGGGCAGAAGAATGCTTGCTTAATGTCTTTCAAATTTAGAAAAAAAAACTATATTCCTCTTGAGATTACTCCTCTGCTTTGTTTTTATCTGGGGGATGTCAGAAAGATAGTTAAAAGGACATAATTGTCTGCAGCAACTACCTAACCCTTAGCTACAAGATCTATACATCTCACCCGTGATCCACACTATTTTTCATTGCTGCTTCTGTTGACACTATCTAGGTAGTGCTAAATCCTCCAGCTCTACTGATTTCCTGTGGAAGACAAGATCCTGCTTTAAACAGATTATGTGACTGATGTCGTTTGGATTTCATGCTCTGCAGCTTTTCCATGCAGGCTTTTCTCTTTAAATCTTATGGGGCTGTTGCATTAACTGCATCCTCATTCTTTCCAGCCATCAAATACTCCTGGTGCCTAATAGTTTTCCCATCGCTATTTCCAGAGGAGGTGCAATAGCCTTTTTATATTAAATTATTTTCTTTTTACTACAGACTTGGAAAAAGTAGACACCCTACTTACAGTTATGCACCTGTAAACACAGTGTATATGGGACAGAGTCCATCTAGCAGCCACCTCATGGTCCCCATAACCAGTTTGGGACTTTGTGCCCAGCCACTGTAATGGGATTGACAAAGGTGTCATGAAGGTTAACTTTTGTGTTTTCATTATTTTAAGGGTAGTGCCCTGTTCCCCAAAGGTTTCAAAAAATAAATGGTGAATTTCTGAAAGACATGATGTCGTTTTGCTCCCTAAGATATTTGGGTTATCTTTGAAGGAAAATTTTGCCCCAGGTGATTTTGGATGAGTGAGAGATTCATCCTCACATGCTTTCAGCAGGTGTCAGGGACCTTTGGTCTTAAAACCTTCATAACTTAATAATAGAAGCGCAAAGAGAAGCATCTTTAAAGAACTATAACAACCCACAGCCAATGGCTGCTACACAGATTGTTTAAAATAAAAACTAAAACAAAAAATTCTCCCTTGTTTCTGAAGGGTTTTCCACACAAGTAACACCTTGCTAATTAATAAAGCTCAAAGCAGATTAATTAAAGGAAGACATTTGCCAGATTGCGGACATCAGACCGGGATGGAATTCATTAAACAGTAATAAAACTCCAACCTATTGCAGCACACTCTGATGCAAAAATATTTAAAAAGGGGGACTTCCAGGTAATTTTTTTACCATTTTTAAGAATCCTTTAATCTGCAGGAGCTTAGTTTGGTACTTTCTTTATGACAATGCCTTTTTGCACATGTTTAAATATTTATTCAGGGTTTCCATCCACAATTGAAGAAATTCATGTTTATCAATTAGAAATCCCTTTTTTTTGATTGGGCAAGGCAAGCAACCAGACAGATATTTTTTTTCTAAATAAAACTGGTAATTCCTGGGCCTTTCAAAGTGCAGAGGCTTATTTAAAACATTGATCAGTCCCCAGGTGATGAACCGTACCAAAATGGAGCCACTGGAAAAAGAATATGGTTTTGTGATGGAGCTCTTGAATACATAACGAGGTCTCTATCTGCCTTGTCCTTCATGCAATGACTGTGTAGCAAACTGCAGTAGTCTTGAGAGACTTAAAGAAAGGTTATCTATATTTTTATTTTAACATAAGTGAATAATACAGAACACAAAGTCCTTACAAGCCTTGGCAGGCTCACAAGTACAGTACAGGTGATGATCAAGGTAGGACATCTAGATCCTCTGACCTACGAGTCATCTCTATGAGCAGGCTGAGCTCCTGGCAGATGCAAGTGGCTCAGTTAACACTCCATTAAAGAAATGACTAGTACATTGTATTATCTTCTGTTTGTCCCTTGGCACATGAACGCACAGGGATACTCACTGAGCCTCACCTGAGGCACTAGGGCATCTGCATATACCTTTGCATATACCTTTGCTTAAACCCATCTCTTAAGCCTGTGTTTTCTACTTTATCTGCTTATACACTTTATCTGCTTATACACTGCCCATTGACAGAGCAATTCTCTTAAAAAACTTTAAACTTTAAAAAAACTTTCAAGTTTCTAATAACTAACTGTGGTGATCACCCTTGGGCTTTGGATACCTTTGCCTCTCTGTGCACATATGTATAATATATTATAACATATGGTTCAGTGGATGCAACTCATCTAACTTCATACTTACTCTGTGAGCAAAATACATTAAGAACCAAATAAACAGAGAAGAACATGTAATTCCTGTCACAAAGACAGTCAAAGTCGAATAAAGTCAGTTAAAGGATAGCACAGAACCAAAGTAATTAAACTAATGTCTTGCAAATATTTCCTTCATTACTCACTTGTTTACTGTGTTTCTTAGCCCAGTTTTCCACAACTGTGCTTACCCTGTCTGTCCTATCCGTCCATCAGTTTACTCTAATTGCATTTGGCAGACAGTAGACATCTTAGAGGACATTCACACATATTTGCTGAAAATCAGAAATGTCTGATGGGAGAACTCAGCTGTTGCTCAATCTGTTTGGCAGCAGCTGGCCAGTCGACAGACATGTGCTCTCTAGAAAATGAATATATATGTGTCTCTGCATCATCACGCAGTGTCTTGCCCAACAGCCAAAAAACATGAGGGAGCTTAGAGCACTGCGGCAAGGGAATAGAACCAGAGGGAGAATTGACTGCACTGTTGCAGCCATGGCTGGCAGCGTGGATAATGCTCAGGATGGCAGGAATAGAAGTTACTGCATTGAGCTAAGGAATACAAGACACAGGACTACAAGCCTAGAGGAAACTGTTAGTTCTGCTGCTCAGGGAACTACGATCTTAGCAGAAAAACACCAAATCTCTTCCTTCAGATCACACTTCCTCCAGTCTTGGACCCCTCATCCTCTCACCACGGAAGGCCACAGCTTCCACACCTGCTTCCCCAGGAAAAATTTTGTTTGAGAACTGCCAGAATTCTAGGATGCTGCTTGCACTGGGAGAGAGAACATTTGGCAGCCTCTCACTCAGCTCAGATATCTCAGACTGTGATATGTCTGGGTTACGCCAGCTCCTGGGACTAAATCCTCAAAGTCACTCCCACACTTGAGTTCCTTCCACAGCAGTGGAGTGCATCGCCTCCAAGCCACCGGCCTGGCCCCTCCAAAATATCCCTTCTTTTATTTGGTCTTGGCTAAGGAATAAGTGCAAATAAATCCATTGATACTGCAACTTAATGCACAGCATCTTCCTTAATGTGTCAAATCTTTATATAACTAAACTTAAACTCTCAGGGATACAATGTAAAGCTAGTCAGCATTCATAAATCCAGCACTTGTAATGAAAATAATGTAGTAAAGACATTTAACCACATACAGAATAGCTGAAATTAATTCATGCTGTCTGCCCAACTACCTGCCAGAGAGGTTGTAATTCAGCTGACAGTGTTCTCAACAGATGTTGTCTGACTGTCAAAAAAATAAAATGTCTGGGTTCATTTCCAATATAGAAATGGAATGGAAATAAATATGAAATATTTTGCCATCTGTTACATTGCTGAGTCACTGGAGAATATCATCCCCAAACGTGCATACTTCTAGATTAATTGGTCTATAGCTGTCTGGCAGCTAGAATAAAAAAAAATATTCTCCGAGGCACTAATTCCACCAGAATCTATCTTTACAGAAGATATATGGAGACTGCTGTAAGGAGGAGTATTAAACCCAAGCGCTAGGAGAAGGCTACAAGAAACCCTTGAAGATATCGGGCTATCTTATACACGTTCATTAATAACCAGATTTTTCCAATGAGCCTCCTCAGTGCCTGTGAATATTGTGCCTTCCACCAAGCCGCTTACTGCCTGGACTTGGTGCACAGCCCGTGTTTGCAGGGAACTCCGTGTTCTGCACAGCGGGGTGGGCTCAGGGGTGGAGAAGGGAAAAGGAGGGATTTGTCCCCAAGGAGAAAGAGGGATTTCTTGAGGTGAGGCTTTGCATTTATGTGCTGTTTGAAGGCAAGCCCCTAGTGGGAGCAGCATGAGGTTTCAGGCAGTGTGATGTCTCCAGAAGCTACAGATTATGCCAAGATAATTCATCTACTTGAAGTGACTGTGATGATACCCAGAGAAGCACTGAGCCTCCTTACCTTGGTGTCCTTTTGTTTCAGGGTATTAGTCACACCTTGTCTCACCTGAAGACAGGTGCCTGGCACCCTCTGAGGTGCCGTCAGGTGCCCAAGATCTCAAAACAGAGTTGGCAGATATGACTTGTGGTCAGAGGCCAAGCAGGATACTGCAGAACATGGCAAGTAGCAGCAAATACCTGTGCTTTCTGAAATGGACCCCGCCTATAGCATCTCTCGGATCACAAAAGCACCAGCTTATGGTTCACAAATGACTTTACATACCAACAGCACTGTATTTTGTAAAGCCAGTTCTATTCATCCTTCTGTCTTCAAGGCTGAACCATGGGCTTGGGCATAAAGCTGAATGCACAGGCATGGCAGCTTTCTGGTGCCACAGAGAGGTCCCGTTCAAGGACCTGTCTAGACTTTCTAGCGTGGACTTCACTCCCACCCATTCCTGTCCCACAGACCTAACAGGAGATGCCACTGCACACAGCATGCTTACACATGGCACCAGGAGGGTGCTATCAGGGTATTACTGGGGGATAGCTTTCCCCCTTTTCTGTTGCTATATGCTCAGATCCCAAAAGTATGGACAACATCTACCTGTTGTAAGAATCCCCTCAGCAGAGTCCAAAGAAATACCAGGATCAGCACTTCAGCCTGAGCCAAACCAACACTGACATTCAGAATCAGAGAGAGGATATGCAGCGAGATTTGAGGGTGGAACCAGGTGGTGGGTTTAAAGCTATCTCAGCTGCTCACTCTCCTCTGAAGAGTGGATGAAAGAGAAGAAAGCAGAGAAGCTGCACAACAACCAAGTCTTCTAGCCCTGCTAGAAGGGCTTGAAGAAAATGACGCTTGATGAAGTACCCATCATCTGTTGCGGGAAAAGCCAGAGAGACCAAGTGAGCTGGGACTACTGGCTCACACCTAGACAGCCTTGGGGGGTGAGGGCAGTTACACCTAAACGAGAAGGACACATCTCCACCCAACCCCATCAGAAAGTAATGTGTTCTTATCCCTGTGAGAGCAATTAACTCTTAGCCAGTACATACCAGAAATACAGCACAAGAACTCTCTCCTCTAAGACTCTGAGCAGCTTGGGCTTACTTTGAAGTCAAGTGAAATGTGAATGCCAAATGAGTCTCTCATCTGAGCTCATACCTGTACTTTAGATAATGTCCATAAAGACTCTACACTTACAGAGCCAAAAAGTTAAAAACACTCCGCTCTTCTGAAACCTAGCAATGTGAAGGGTGGTTGAGGAATTAGAGTAATTCCAACCCATCTTACACATTTTTTTTAAGTAATGCCATAAAACCAAGGTCTGAAAAACAGCCTATTTGCAATGATGACATTTTATGACTTGTATTTGGATGAAGTGAATTCCTAAAAGAAAAAAAAATGGGTTTGTAGACTGAGACTGTTCAACTCTAATATTGCTTAACCCTGGAGAATAATTTTAAATGCCTTTACAGTTCATTTTGCAAATGAGGCAGCTACAGGCACCTGTTCAGTTACCAGTAACTTTAAGTATTCATGATGGTGAGGGTGTCTTGAGACCAAGCACCAGAAGAAGCAAATATAGGCAGAACTTGCCTGTTCTGTTTACTTGAAGCACATGATCCCACTGAATTCAACAGAAAGAACAGACAAAAGCCAGAAGACAGAAAAGAAGATGTGGCCAAAACCAAGCCACACAGGTTACACCAGGAATTAATAACATTAAACAGCAGAAAAGGACAATATCAGGCCAAGGGAGAGGGGCTGAAATGGGGGAGAAGAACAGCAAGTCTTCAAGAACAAACTCAGGAAATCAGATCAACTCCCCAGAAAGCAATAAGAGAGCTCAGAGAAAATTTCTAAGGTGTCTGTAGACAAATGCAACAACAAATGGAAAAAAAAAAGAAAAACTAAAGAAAGCAGAGACAGCAGTATGGGGGGGAGGAAGGAAAAAGATGTAAAAGCCACAAGAGAAAAGCAAAGAGGTCTGTAAAGATTAAATAGGAAGGATGGTGTTAGAGAATAGCCTACATTCACTGGGAATTCAGAAGAGAAGACTCCGTTTAAGTCAAGTAACCCATGCGAGCGTCATCTCATGATGTGCATGTTTGACACGTGTTGGAATTGAAGCAAACCTTTATTCCCCCTGGTCACGAGTGCACTGTTTAACAGCAGGAACTCCACTCATCACATCTGTCTGACCTGGCAGACCAGGTTTGCCTTTTGGCATGGGATGAATGTTGTGGCTCTCATGCCCATCTTTCCTTGCATTCTGAAGCAAAAAATAGATCAAGATTCTCAGTTTCATTAAGGTGCACATGATTGCTATTTCTGCATAGTATCCTCAAATAGAAGGTTTGTCCATATTGCCTCATCCAACTGCAGAGAGAGCTTCTTCAACGGTCTCGTTCCTCCCTCTCCCTGTTGAAGGTCTGTCCTGGGTTAAGTTGAGATGGAGTTAACTTTCTTCATAACCTAACTGCTTCTCTATCTTTGAGTCCAATGTGGTCACCACCCCTCTGAGGACATCCAAGCAGTTTTGTACCTTCATGGCTGCCCCTTCTTCCAGCACTTTCTGTGAAGACAAGGCTGCGCTTAGACCCACGCCCACCAAGTTTTACCCACTTTGGTATCAGGCAGCTATGTAAAAGAGAGCTTTACATGATTTTTTACCCTTTAAATTGCAGATGTCCAAGACAGGATGTATGTTCTTGGGTAGCAGACACTGTCTTTTCCTACCAGCTAACTTCCCAGGACACAACAGGGAAGCTCCCTGCCTGTTTAGAAGGTGTCCTGTGGGAACATACTCACACCTCTGTGTCCGCAGCTGAAAGGTCCAGGATAAGGCACCTCACTCAGGGGTTGTCTTATTGGATAACTCATTGAATGGGTTTGCAAAAGCAAGCGAGAAGTCTGGAGCATTAGGGTTTCATTTGCAGCACACATGTGCATACAGCTCATTTGTCTTGAGGGCAGTCTTGAGTATTTCTGTTTGTGATAATGGTGATGAGTAATTTTTGCTGGCCCTGTGGTCCAGCCCAGCATGGCTGTTCTTACATTCTTGCCTCTCGTACCAAATATCTTCCAGGACTGGATGCAGCAGGCTTTTCAGACATTCTCAACCTGTGCCCATGTGCTCTTTCTGCCTGTTAAGAAAGGGTCAGCTTGACTCTTACTGGCCTGGATATGTACAAGCCAACAGGATTAGCTAGAACAAGACCTTAAAAAAATGCAGCAACATTTTATCCACTGCAACAGGGAGATGCAGCACTGTAACAGGTACCCAGCAATGTGCTGGAACTGGATGGTTTTTAAATTCATCTAGACAAAGCTTTGCCTGATCTGATCTAGTGATGGCAACAGTCCTGTTTTCACCAGGCAGTTCCCACCAACATCCCCCACCCAGCAGTGTTCCTGCAATTTCAAACAGGACAGCCTTGAACTGGCTTTCAATCACTCAGATGGATCCCATCAAACACATTCAAACTCTCCAGCTGAGTTTACCCCTCTATTAATTCCTGTAGCTTGCAACAAAGGTGCAGTCTGTCCAGCTCATTTAGAGCAGAGCTGTTAGAGAGAAGTTCTCAGCAGCCTCCTTAATGTCAGCGCTTAAGTCTTATGGGCTTCTCACATTGGGCAAGATCAAGTTTGTTGTGGGGTTTTTTTAAATGAAGAATAAAGCAAACCAAAACAGAACCTGAACTACTAGATAGTATGCAGGTGAGCAAATACAGAATAATGAACCAATCCATAGATTCTCCCACAATACATGGGTTGGTAGAAAATAAACATGTGAAAAACAGGCAAAATGCTTAAAAGCAAAACAGGGCTGCAACCTACATCTCCTTTTTAAATACATTCCCCTAGAAACTCAGTACTCACTGTAATTTAGAATGCTTGTTTAATATTGGATTTTTTTTTCTCCAAGAATAGTGAATGTTTTTATTAACTGAGCAAATAAAGGTGCACTTGGAAACAGGCTAAGAGAGAAGGTGGCTTACCTGCTAATGCCACACTGAAAGTCTCCCAGTCTGACCTACGTGGATGAAATCTCCACATTTCTAGGACATGGCTGGCAGGAAAGAGAGAGAGAAAAAAAGAGGATGAGCTTAAGGGGGTGGGGAGGAGGGAGAGTAAGTCTGTGCAGCTTGTTTTACTTCCCTGGTGAAATAACCATTTGTTTCCAAACAGCCCCATAGCTCCCAATAGCCCTGGCTGGCTATTACTCCACTGTTCTGGCAAGTTGCTAATGGCTTTGCATTTTCTCTTATTGTCAGCAAGAGCGGCTGGAATTCGTTAAGAATTATATGAATAGCCTCCGTGCTTTCAAGCTAGATTTGGGAATACACTCAGAAGTGATCAGTGATTTTAAAGTTCTGTTAATTCCATGGTAGGCCATCATAATTATCAAAGGATGGAATAAATAAGAAAACACTTGGTAAATTCTGAAAAGCTGTATGTATGTGTAATAAAGCACCATGTAAATGTAACAGAGAGTATCAGTTACATTACAGGAGTTATTATTTTCTAACTGCTGCATTTAAAAGTTCTATCAAGAGCAAAAATAAACTAAAAATATAACATTTGCCACAGCTATAAACTAAAAAAAAAAACCCATTTCTTGAAACTAAAATCAAATACTTGCACCCATTCACATACTTTTAACTGACCATAAAGATTTAACAGTGGCAATACTCACTTACAAGAGCTTCTAGAGAAAAGACCAAATCCTTTTTCTGAAGTGCAAAGAATGCATGCTGAAAACCCAGAGGACAGCTCAGGGGGCTGCTCACAGATAAATACATTACACTGACTCAAACACAGGGAGAGGAGTAGAAAATATGTCCACCTAGGTTTTATTTTTTCTTCTATTACTTCTCAGCATATAAAGTTTTTAAAAGAGATGGGAATGTACTGAAACATGTATTTCAAACTCTCACAGAATTTAAAATCTTCACATGCACTAGTCTTGATACCTTCCATGCATTTNTTGAAACTAAATTCAAATATTTGTACCCATTCACATATTTTTAACTGACCATAAAGATCTAACAGTGGCAATACTCTCTTACAAGAGCTTCTAGAGAAAAGACCAAATCCTTTTTCTGAAGTGCAAAGAATGCATGCTGAAAACCCAGAGGACAGCTCAGGGGGCTGCTCACAGATAAATACATTACACTGACTCAAACACAGGGAGAGGAGTAGAAAATATGTCCATTTAGGTTTTATTTTTTCTTCTGTTACTTCTCAGCATATAATGTTTTTAAAAGAGATAGGAACGTACTGAAACATGTATTTCCAACTCTCACAGAACTTAAAGTCTTCACATGCAGCAGTCTTGATACCTTCCATGCATTTTTCCTTGTGCGTGTGTATTACTTATAACCAGATATTGAACTAGCTACTCCTACTCCAAATGCATGACATGCTACTTGAAATGAGGCTGGATCCAGTGAGGACTAGTAGACTGTGGAATAATCTCCCAGAGGAGGTGATGCAGGGTAAATTGCCTCAGAAACTGAAAACTAGACCACACAAGGAAGGAAATACTGTAAATTTAACCTGGAAAACAACCCCCCTACTGCAAAGACAGCATCTGGACAATCTGTAATGGCTGATGTGGTATTCTGCANGGTGGTGCGATGCTTCTCCTGCCATTGATCCAGCCTCCTGCCACTGTCCCACTCACCCCAAAAACCAGCTCCCGCTCCTTGCCTTCGCGCCCCAGGGTGGTCCCACACCCTCCACTGCTATTGCACAGGATGGGGAGAGGGGATTGAGACCCACAACCTTCTAAGATGAAATTTCCCTTGAGTTGCTAGAGGAGAAGCATTTGGTCTCAGAACACTGGCACTGGGCACGCTGTGGGATCGGGTCCCAAGAGAGACAAACTCAGGAAAATGCCTGTTGAACTGAATGTGATCAGATGATGCCAGGGGCTTAACCTGTGGCTGACTGAACCGAGCAAAGCCTGGGAGGTGAGGACATGGCCATTACTACAATAAGTCTATGCGTTTTGATCTATACTATAAGGATGAGCATTATCAGCAGTAACGATCAGGGCACATACATTCCCCTGGAGATTAATCACTGTTTGGAAAGAGCTGAGGGACAGAGGCCCTTAGGGCATTAACCCCAAATGGCCATTAATCCCCAAAACACTGTCTACCCAGGCCCTCAACACTATTAAAACATAAAAAAACTCTGAAAGGGAAAGGGACAGGAGGGGATGGATAGTATTTTCTTCTTCCTTCCTGTGGGATAGTTCAGATCTGTAACAAGTCACATCAATCAACTGTTTTGAGATATTGAACTTTACTGTGACAGAAACAATTCTCCCTTTTCCTCCTTCCCTCTCAATTAAAAATAAAAATAAATACCATGCTTAAAAGAAAATGAGAGGGAAGGAAGGACTGCAATATAGTGCTAGATTTAAGCTAGTGTGCTTTTTCCATTAAAAGGCCACATCGATCTGACCGCTGTGATCAGTTTTGGAAATTCAAAATAGAAAAAATGATCTTCATACTAGGTGCAACTGACTCCCGAGATATCTGTATACACATAAAGTGAAATAATTAGACCTTGGATGAAAAATCTTGACAGTACAAAGAAAGACCGTGATCTAATATCAGAACAAAGTTAACAGATGTCATTAAGTGAGACGATTAGCCGATGACGGAAGGTCGCACCCAGTTTACTTTTCACAGTTGACAGATCAAAGTTATTCGTTCAGTTTGAGCAAAGACTGAATACAGTTACCCTAGGAAAATCCTTTCACATAACATTAAGTCTCTCTCTCTCTGTCTTGTGTTTCTTAGACGTGAATTGTCAGGAAAAATACCAGTGAAACAGTACAGAGCAAGGGCAACCAGCTCACATAGTGCTGAATGGAAATTCCCTTAGTGGTAGGTAAAAATAAATGTGTAATTGTATCCAGCGGCCTTTACACTCGTGTGAATCACATGCCTGAGATATTATGAACCTGACTCCACCGCGAGTTACGCAGCTGTGGATCAGGAGAAGCCATTACGCCAGGTCCTGAGCCAGATCCAGCCCCCCAGGTCTCCTCTGATGCCGAATCTCGTGGGCCACTGAGGGGCTGCCCTTGCCCACGTCCCCCTTCCTGCCCCAGCCCCAGCCCCCTATCAGTGAAACACCGTTATCCGGCACTTGGGTGCGAGGCCAGGAAGGAGCATCCCCACTGAGCGGGTGCAGTTTGGATGTCATGCCCCTCCTGCCCAGGTGGGCATCCAGCATGGCTAATGCATGCTGCAAACAGCAAGCAGGGCAGGCTTCATTTCTTTTTCATTATTACATTTTAGCATACCATCTGTCTGGATTTGGATAGTTGCTGGCAGTGCCAGGTTTTTCTTCTGTTTTTTCTTTTTTGGTCTCCAGAACTGGGAGGTAATGGAATATTTAAAACTCAGATCTTAAACCTGACCTCCTTCATATCTTTTCTACTATAAAGTGTAATTAATTTTATAGTGGATTTCACTTAGGAAGAGACTGAATTTATGCGTGTGTAATCTTGAAATCTATAGTGAAAAAATCCACAGGAGGAATCCTCAACTTCAGTAAATTCACTTTACGCCAACTATGCATCCAACATGTGTCCTTTTACTCAGTTACACCACCAAATAATACCCCATATAGAACTATACTCTTTTCTTCTATTCATTCAATCCACAGTCTGGATTAGGTAGATTTAAAAATTATGAGCCTTCATCTCAATGCTGCCCACTTTGTATTCAAGCTTCCAATAACCTCATCTAGGGAAAAATGAAGCTGCAGCTTGCAAAGACTCAACAGACCAAGTCTTAAAAAAATGCTTGCACCATACTAAATAAAGGGAAAAATAACTTATTTATACTGTAATAAAAATATTCACAGATGCAGCGAGGTAGAGTTTCAATAGGCTGCAGTTCAAATATTCTACAAAACTCTATGTCAGCTAAAGTTACTATTTGAACGCAGAGAGCCTAACATTAAAGAATGTTTTAAAACGCAGAAAGATTATGCTGGCCACTGCCCTTTGCAAACTGGGGAATTTGTTCCCTGCCAAACCTGCTGTGGGATGAGAATCAAGACATTCAGACCCTGCCGGGGAAGAATGATTGCTTCATTGTGTGAAGGTATTTCTGTTACATGCAGCACAATAGCAGGGTTCTTCATCAGAGAAGCGCACGGTGGATTATAAAAACTCTTAACTCTGTGGTCATCAGGAATTTTAGTGGTATCAAAGTAAGAGGACCAAAGAAAGTGGTGCCTAACAGAGAAAAGAAAGGGAGGGCTTAACCTTTGTCCTGAGGGTGATAAAATAGCATCACATGGCTGAAAATCAGTCTAGCTTCAGCCATGTGATGCAGTTGACACAGTCACTTTTGTGAGGGTTACAGGATGGCATCAGTAGTTAAAAGGTCATATTTGAAAGGACTTTCTAATTATACCATCAAAATACTGACTGGAAGACCCTCTGAGGTTTTACTGTGTAGCTACAAGTCTGGATATATATGTTCCTCTTTGCATTAAAGACTATTGCACATTCACAAGAGCAACAGGCAAACCACAGGAACTACAGTGTGCAATTGAGCCATTTACTTGAGGTAAGGACAGCATGGCAAATCTCCTTGCACAGAGCCCATCTCCTGTTACAGTGCCAATTACAGCAGTAGTTAGGTGGAATTATGAGTGGACTTAATTGGCAAAAGACAATTTCTAGAGGGATCACTGAAAACATGGATTGAATTCTCTGCTCTACCTGTTGCTGTTGTTGAGAGAGTGTAAAAATGTGTTTGTGTGCTTCAGCTTTCTTTTGAGAGAAGGCGTGTTCCTCAAAGCAGCTGGAGCTATTTATCGCCACTGCTGGGGGACATTCAAACAGACCTGTTTTAACTGGCTTTACCTGTGGAGTCAGTAATTGTTCTTTATTTCTTCTGCCCAAGGCTGTTCTGCTCTCATTCTTCTTGACAGTCCACCATATGCTGTCCTCCTCCTCCAGGTTTCATGACCATGCCTTCTTCTGGATCTCCTCCTACCCAACTAGCCAGTCCATCTGTGTCTGTCTTAGTAAACCCAGCTCCTCACCACTCACCCACGAGAGCTAACAAAGGTCCTCTCCTACACCTTCTCTTGCGGTAACATCATCCACTTGTAGATGTGTGGCTTTTCCCCTGGTAACTCTCTGTCTCTCCAAACTCTCTATCTCCCCTTGTGTAACCCCCTGAATCCCTCTGGCTCAGACATTGCAGCCTGCTTGGCCTTCTGCTGAGGTCCGTGTGACCAGAACTCATTTCCTAAACTTTACTTCTAAAGTTTTCCTGCTCTCCCACCATCACTGGAAACACCAAGAGGTTTTTCACAACATACCCCACACCTTTAAAGCCACCAACTCTCTTTTCAGGAATAGATGATAAAGCTTTCACTTCTTTCAAACAAACAGTGAGCTTCATTTTCAACGGACCTCTCAATTTATCACAATAATTTGTACAGACCTGAAAAATTTCTCCATGGTTTTGTGATCATATTCCTCCACACTGAGTGATGTAATATCAGATGAGAGTTCAAGATCCAAGAGCATAAACTGCCGTAGGAATCTGTAAACCACCACAACATAAATTTCTCACACATCTCTTAGACAATTTCCCCAAGCGCCTCTAAAGGGGAACAGGCAGACATTCCGAGATGAACAGCCTTAAGCACAGATTTTGCAAAAGAGCAGTTTGCCAACCTGTGAAGAGTTCTGAACTTCAGCATCCCCCGTAACCCACAGTAACCTTCTGGAAGGCAGATGAGTGATTCCAGTAAAAACTTTCCCAACTTGCCTGTAAAAGTAAGAAGAAAAGACTGAGATGTAGGTCCAAATCCGTTTATTCTGCAAAATACTCTGAAAAAGCCCGGAAGCATACAGAGGACAGGAACTCCCTTGTTTTGTTTTGCAATTATCCTTTGGTTCCCCAGAAATCTCAGATCTAATCAGTCACCTTATTAAGAACGAAAGAAGCCAAATTTAGAGTCAGGCTCTTCCTGCCTACTTAAAAAAAAAAAAGAGGTACAAAGTTGGGAGAGCAGTACAACCTTCCTATGACTATGACCAGACCTGGGAGAGGGTCCCACGCGCAGCTGACGGAGCAGTTCATTGTCCTGCCCAGCCCACGGTTGCTCCATGGTAGCTATTAAGCAACTCCAGCGATGACAGGCAGCTCCTGAGCTACAAATGCTTTTCCCAACACACTGCTTGCTGGGAAGCGAGTGTCAGCTATTAAACTGTCATGCCACAGGCCACCCAGGCCTCACTGCTGGCTCATCTCTTTGTCCTAGATGATTTACATTTTAGCTGCATGTTGAGAGCAGCCGCCCCAGCCCTGTGCCCCTGCCCCGGGCACGGCACTCAGTGTCTGCCGCCCAGCCAGCTGCGGCATTCGCCATCAGAGCACGCACTGCTGTGCTTTTGGTACCTGGGCCATCCTGTTCACCTTGAACCTATTATGTCTTACCACATAAAAGTCCCTTCAGCCTATTTAGAAAGTGCATGCTGGTAACTCAGAACTCTACGTTGTTCCCATCATGAGATTTTATAGCAGGAACAGAAGACTAACCCCAAATCATTCTTTCCAAACAAACATCATCTCTTCCCTATTTTGTTGCAAAGTCTGTCATTTTCTGATGTTACTTTTAAGAGGAAGAGCATGCAACGCATCCCAGAACACATCGCTGTTTTCAAAAGAAAGAGAGGGAGTTACTAACCACAGCAGCAATTCAAAACTAATAAACACATCATTGGATCCAACATTTACGGAAAGGCTTCCTGTTGGAGGGAAAATCAATGGCCAGTTCAACACATACTCTTCTTTTCTTTTGTTAAGGAAAAATTATATTCTCTTGGGTATTGAAAGTCACTGTTTATAGCCAGGTTCTAAATTCCTGAAACCTAATATATATTATGGGAACTTTTAATATTAACTATATTTTATTGTCCATACAGGCAATGCTATAAAAAATATATTTCTTTCCTAAGCTACATATATATGTGTGTATATGTGTGTGAGTGCTCTTGAAGAAATTCATACAGTCAGCAAAAAGGCTTTGGGTTTGATTTTTAAATGAATAGAAACGCTCACAAGATCTTACACTAAATGCAAAGGAAACCAGAAATGGACAAAGCATTTGTGAGTGCATGCAGCCAAAACAGTTTGCAATCTGAGTATCAGCAGAATCGGTCATATACATTATAACAAAGTTATTGTTAGTTTTTGCCCACACACCACGAAAATGTTTCAAAGGCCTGTGTCTCTTCAGGCTTCTAACTCAGGAAATAGGTTTTTTTCCATACAAAAGAGCGAGCAGATATGTTCACGTTTTAAATGAGAGGAACAAAAGCACAAGAACAAAAGGAACATTTCTGTGTGAGCATGTGTTTCCCTCTGTGACAGTCTGCACTGAAGAAAACAGCAGCCAGGGTCTGCAGGCACCAGAGGGTTGGGAACTGTAAAGGTGCAACCTGTAGAAAGTGGAGATGACAGCTGCCCAGCAAAACCACACAGGAGGAGGGGAAGGGGGTACCTCCAGCCACCTCCGCCGACACAGGCACTGAAATGTCTAGTCGAAATACCTAGGCAAAATACTAGGAGGTGATGCTTTCCTTTTTTTTTTTCCTCTTATGAGTAACCTGTGAGGTTAGCTACACAAGAGTAGCTCTCTCGCAGCTATCTCACACAGAGTGAAGGGAACATGGAAGGAACAAACCCCATCTTAGGCTACAACCCTTTCAACAGCCCTTGCTACAAAAGTGGTGAATATGGATTTATCCCATTTATGCTGCACTCAGTATCAGCTTCTAGGGAGCAAAGAAATGGTTGCCAATAATTACTGCTTTCAACTAGTAGTCTTCCTAGTGCAGATATTGAGCCTTTTTGGGTTTATTTTTTTCTGAGCCTGAAATGCAGGTGTTATCTCTTTAAAAGAGGAGAGTGGCAAGCCATATCTCTAGTAAACGTTCCTACTTTGTGTAAACCCTCATGTTGTCTTATCATACCAGGGGATCTGTTGCACAACTACCACTCACAAAAGAGATCACAAGGTCATGCAAATCCTGTGATCTGCCTGTGGTGAAATTTCAACCAGCATACAATGAAAGTCTCTTTGGTGCGATCACACTGACCTGATTTCTAACAGAGGTTTCAGCAAAGCTCCCTTCTGAAAGGACAGAAGAACATGCCTGATACTGCCACCATCATACAGACCTGCTTAGGCTGCTCTGGTGAACCCTCCTCATCCAGTCAGCCAACCACACAACCCAGTGTCTTACAGGTTGTACCATGGAGGAGGAGAAGCTCATGCTGGGCTTGGTGGCTTTGATGCTCTTCTGTACAACAAGGAAGAACTGACTGCCAGGGACAGGTCAGGATAGCTCTTATCACGGATCTTCAAGTTCTTTGACTCACCAGCTCATCCTGGAAGTCCTATCTCTTCTGCCGTGGCCAGTTCAGGTGCAGTTCAGGCTGTGTTCATTTTTTCTTCTCCATGGTACGACAGTGTTTCTTGCCTGTCCACACGCAGGCGTGCACCCAAAGAGCAGACTGCTGCAGCTCTTCTGCCACAGGTGTTCAAACTGCTGAGTCTTGCAGTTGCCTTTGTCCTAGGGTGAAAAACCTGTCCTGTAGTTAACAGAAACAGAAGGCCAAAGTTAAATCTGTCTTTCATAACAAGATTTAATTGAATTTATAGCTGGACTTAATGTGAAACTGAAGAAGTGTTATGGCTTAGAAGGAATCTCAGCAGCATCTCAGACAGAACAGTCCTTGAGTATAAAGGTAAATCTCCTGAGGGTGAGGTGTTTGATTCAGATGGACAAGCAGAGCTGGGTTTATTATCCAAACTTCTCAAGCTTGCAACACTGGGCTGGAAGTCTCATGAAAACATGATTTATTGGAAGATTTCTAATACTTCCTGCTTCTGACGGGGCTGGAAGTACCACAAGAACTACATTTCTGTGGTATTTTGGTATTTCCAGTTGTGGTCCCAGCTGGAATTGAGAAGGGAAGAGGCGCACACACTTGGAAATGATTTTTTTTGGTCACCTCCATGTTTTTGGAATCATGGGAAAGATTTCTTCTAGGTCCACTTTGTGGCAATATGTTTTGGGGAGGTGTTCTCATTCTAGCAGAGTTCTAAATGCTACATAAAGTCATGACTTTTCAGTTACATAAAATTTGCACTTGAAGTTGGAATTTTATGAAAAATGCCTCTCTGGCTTACTGTTTTATATTAACTCTACATAGTTCTGTAACATAAGAATTTCACAATGTCAGTCATGCATAATAATAATATAACAATCTAAAATAATAATGTAATAAATCCACTCACTAGTCATCATGGGCCAAACTCTGGCAAACCTTTGTGAAAATGTGCTGCAAACACATGTACAAAAAGTCTCTTAGCTCAGTCCTGGCTGGCTTCAAGCCAAGAAGTTATCTAACGGCAAATCAACAGACAAGTGTCACCAAAAATGTCTAACAGCTAAACAGCTCTGCTGTCAGCATAAGTTATTCCATTTTAGATGTGGAAAGGTTTAATTGGGTTCTATGCAATTAACAAAACTTAATTATGAGTAATTTGTTAGTCATGCTTACTTTTTGGCTAAGCCTTGCTTTTTTTCCTTCTCTCGGCTCTCCCTCTTGAAACACCTGCAAGTAGATTTGCAAGGGGAGCTAAGCAGGGGGGCTTTCTGGCCAGAACTCTGATAAAATGTCTCGTTGGTACAGATTTTAATCGTTTTTATGAAAACAGCTGCTCTCCTTAGAGATTGTGCCCGTGGGCAAAGCTGTTTTCACTTCTAACAAGGGTCTGAGGAGCTGCACTGGCAGAAATCACCTGCTGGAAACAGTGAATCAGTATACCTCCAACCCAGCACGGTGCTGCTCTCCATCTCATTAACCTGGTCGCTCCTGCATCTGTGCTAGGCAGGTCTCAGTCATCTCTGGTGGAGAAATAGCCTGGACTGCTCCCCATTTGGATGCAACGAAAGCTGGGGCAGCAGTCCAAGGGGGGGCAGATGCCTTTGAATCACCTGGTGGAATATGCCTCCATGCTGTGCTAAATACCCTGCATCCGCTGGGAATGCAACTTGTGCTCTCCCTCCCGCTCTCCTGTTACATGGTGCATATCTTGAACCATCATTTAGCTCCTCCATTTAACCCTATCAACTTTCCAAATACAGGCCAGTCTCATATTACTGCTCAACCAAAGTCTTTGGAATCAACAAAGAGGATGAATTTTACCCATCTGTTTCAAACTTCACGTGAAGATAATTGCAAAGAACAAGAAACGAAGCAATTTTGACTATGAAGAAAGAAGCCTGGGACTGAAACCCAGAGTTTACTGGAGAAAAGGTCTTACAGATACTGATTGTTCTCATGGTGGGACAAAGAAACAGCAGTTCGTCCTGGTGTGAGCTCAGATTATTCATTCTCCACAGCCAACTGTCCTGGCGGCTATACCCACTTGTGTTCCACTTCACTGCTGTTTTGCAAAGTGATGCCCTTTGAATAGAGGGAAATTATACTCTGAGGGTAAATTTAGACTAGACATTAGGAATAAATTTTTCACTATGAGGGTGGTGAGGCACTGGAACAGGTTGCCCAGGGAGGTTGTGGATGCCCCATCCCTGGAGGGGTTCAAGGCCAGGCTGGTTGAGGCTTTGAGTAACCTGGGCTGGTGGAGGGTGTCCCTGCCCATGGCAGGGGGTTGGAACTTGATGATCTTTAAGGTCCTTTCCAACCCAAACCATTCTGTGATTCTATGATTCTATGAGTACCCCACTGAGGGGAACATAGCTCAGAGACTCCCCAGCTAATGGGTAAAATGTTAGTCCAGAGGTGCAAGCAGTATAGCATGACCAAAGGTAACCCTCTTCAGCAGTAGTGTGAAGGCAGGCTAACACAACAATATTATTTTCAGGTGCACACTTAAGACCATTGCACATACCAGTGCTGACGAGCACTAACTCGGGTGCCTCCGCTCGACTGTCCTTTGCTCAGCATGGCTGGACAGCCAGCACACCATGCCAGGCTGCAGCCTCACACCCTGCCTGGGTGAACTTGTCTGAAGCAAGCAGTGCCAGGTCTGACAGTGGAAAAACATAACCAGAGGAATGCCATACTGCTATCTAAAGTGTAGAGGAGAAAAGAGAAATCCATGGTTGGGCTTCTCTGAGCTTGTCTGTAAGACCCCGCTGAACTATCTCTTCAGACGCATTTTATGAGGCTGCCTGTAGATGTGTACGGAAAATCCTTATAGCTCCTTTTAATCCCTCTGATCTCTTCCATCACCTCTCGACTACAGCATCCTCACAGCAGTTAACAGCTCCCTCTGTATGTTCAGTAGGTACCCAGGACACCACTGAGAACTGGTCCTTGCTACTGGAAGCAAGAGGTTCTGTCATAGATCAAAATCACCCTTCTTTCAAACTCTCAGTCTGAGATGAACACCATGAAAGCCCAAAGTTCCTTTTCCCCAGGGACATGACAGAGAGGGACAGATCACCAAAAAGTCAAAACCTTATTAGGTTTTATATGAAAGTCAATTTAACCTTTAAAAGCAAAACATCTGATGATTTTGTGCCTGATAGACCAGTTATTTCCAATCAAAAAGCAACTTTGTGGCAAAATTTTACAGTTACCAAGGCCCCTCAGAAATATTTAAAACTCTCATGAACATAACCAGAGAGTAATTAAGCTTTGGAAAAGAAATCTCTGTGGCAACAGTGGTTATGTGCTATGTGCTCATTTGCTGGGGTGGAAGCTAAAATCTTACAAGAGGACTTGCAGATTTAACATAAAATAACAGCCAGGGAATATAAATAAAATGTAATATAGCAAATGGGGAATAATTATTTTGTGGATTTATGACACCTGCTTCCCCGTTACATATCCAGCACTGGTAAGGGAAAAGAAAAAGGTATTCACAGAGGTGAAAAGTTCTCCTAATTTTTTGTTATTATTATTTTTTCAATTAATTTCTAACTATATGCTTACCAGCAACATGGTATTGTGAAGGAAAAAAAGCTTGAACTATAAATAATATTTCCTCTCCTGGGAGTTTTCCCAAGCTGCAAATTTTTTGCTGTTGTCAGAAATGGGAAAACCCAGAAAAGACGCAAGTTTTAGATTTGAACTTCATGTGACATTTTCAGGATCTTGCTTTTATTGGAACCTTTTAAAATACTGACAGTGCACTTGCAAAAAAAACCAACAGTGTTTTCACATTTATTCTCTTTCTCAAGTATTCAGGCGCATAAGCTTTTATACCAATTACTGTGCACGTGTTAAAGGGATTAACAGCTTCTGTCTTATCGTCTCTTCCATACAGTCTCCCTCAAAACTGTTTTCTAAGTACAGTGTCTCATATCGTAGCAAGTCAAATATTGTTATAATCACCCCACCTCCACAGCCAGGGCTGACTCGGGGATCGGCGGGTTGCACATTTAGCGCTGTTTCAGTTAGTGATGGGTGAGCTCCCGGGCGGCAGCGATAAACCCCTGAGACCTTTCCCTGCCTCCCAAGGAATGCAGCAGGGTCACGGCTTGAGTGGCCTCAGATACTACAGTGACGGGCACCCTGGAAAGGCTTATCAATAAATAAAGTCACGACTTCTGGTGCTTAATTAAACCTGAGGGACAAAATCCTCCCGCCATTAGCAAGCAGGGAAGAGGGATAACTGCTTCATTTGTGAATGCAGGAAAAACACCGTATTGATAAATAGGTCTGAGGGTTTCACACCAGGGTGGTAACTTCGTCCATGTTTTTGAGACCCTGTGCTGGTTTTTTTATGCATGATGCAGCCCTTGCAAAAGCAAAAAAGATTTTTAGAACAGATGCCAGAGGATGGACAGACAGCAGGACACCAGGGCTCTAGCCTGTATTTGCTGCCCAAATGCTTGCCCCTGAACTCCCAGCCGAGTCAAGAAACTTTGCGAATGACTTTAACCTTTGCTTCTCACAAAATGCACTTTACTTTGATCCTTGAACCATGATCAATAGAAGGTGCAGAATGGCAGGGAAGAATTTTTCTGCTCAGGGGGAAACAATGTAGTTCAAAATGCTCAAATAGCCTTAAAAATCTGTCACTAGAATGTGTCTGGAAATTGCAGACCAGTTATCTACTTCTTCCTGATGGTTTAAAATAATATCATGAAGTCAGTTCCCCATCTTCCTTCTGTGGGAAGAGAACAAGACCTGTACGCAATAGGGACATTTTCTGGTAGCAGCAGAATTTCCTTTGCTTTCACACAGACCAAATTTGATCCCCTGTCCTACAGCTACAGCAAGGTGGATGCAGGTGCCGTACAGCTACATTGCCTCCTGCGTTGTGCCAGAGGTTCCTACACACAAAGAAAGGATGTTCAACAAACAGCTACATCAGCCGAGCATCACTTCCAAGATGAGTCGGTCTACCACAGGAAAAATGTACTTTTTGCACCAGAAATAGCAGCATTTCACAGTCACCCAGGGAGGCTGTTTCCAAGAATAAGAGCCACAGGCATGTGTACAAATTAACGGGTAATAAACATTCCGACTTTGGTTACAGTCACTAGGCCAAATTCTGTTTGACATTATATTTGAACCATCTTCAGAGTGGTTTGCTGTAACAGGATGCTGCGATCCTGAAAATTATGGGCTAGATCCACAGGTGGTTTAAACAGATGCAGTTCATTTTATTCTAATGTCAAAAGCACGCCACAGTAGAGGGTTAGAGAACTACTTCCTTTATTTTTCTCCATTAAAACACCAGGTTGGCCATATTCCTGCCCACACCACAATGGAGAGCCCTCAGGTTTGCAGCCAGTGGAGGTCACTCAAAGGAGCTACATCTCCTGACAGTTTCACTTCTCTAAGGTTGAATCCACTGCTCATCGTCCTCCAGCCCAGTGGCCAGAGGAGCTCAAAGATCCAGGAAGAGTGACAGCTCTGGTTGGTGTCCCCTGAGTACACACAATGACATTTGCAAACTATGAGCTCTCGTAGCGCCATGCTGAGAGTCAAGACCTTGCAGCAGGTGCTTGGATGTTTGCTGCCTGCATTGTTCGTATCCCATCCGCCAGCCAGTTATGGAGGAAACAAACACTCCAATATTTAATGCAAATCAAGCAAGGAAGAGGTGAAAGGAAATATTTTGGCTCCAGTTGGAGCCTTGTGATGGACAGCAGAGTATACAGAAGGACCGTGAATGTAAATTGCACCCATAGTCCAAATGAACACACGTGCTCTCTTTTTCTGTAACCCAGCGGTGGACAGTCCTCCCAAACATCTGTCTTATGGCCAGCTTGCTAGAAAATAGGAACTCAAACACAGCTGTGGCATTCATATGTGTGAGAGCCAGATCCATCAGTGAGGCTCATGCCGTGCCAGTTCTCACAATTTTGGCATGGTGTGAGAATGATCCAACAGCGAAGGGGAGGAGGAGATCAGTAAAATGAAGAGTTAACTACTTCAGTGCTGTATAGGGGACAGGATGGGTAGCACAGAACCTCTTCTGTCTCTCCTCAATGAAATACTGGTGGCAGCAGAGATGTTGCAGCAAAGGCCAGCATTAAAAGAAGTTAAAAAATTGTCCTCATAGCCTGCTATTAGCTGTTCAGCTTACACACACGATAAATGCGATGCCAAGGATTACTCAATGAGTATCTCATAGCAATTGCCAGCTTTATCAGCCCATGTCTTTCAAGGGGTAAGAAATGCAGAAGTATTTCATAAGTCACCATGCATCTGCTGAGCTAAAATACCTGCTGAAGTCTAAGCTGACATTGTTCCCTTCTGTTTGCCCAGACAGCACTCACAGCTCATCCAAGCAGCATTATCTGTGCTCCTTACCTGGGTGGTGTCCAAATCTTATGCCATGACGAATGACACCAGGGTACACTTTGTGTTGGCAAAGCAGGTATATGGGAGATTTTACATCAATATACTCTATTTGCATAATTTTAGGTACAATCAGGGAATGATGAAGTTGATAAAAAATTTCTAGCAATATTTTTATGGAAGGTCCAACAATTCATGACACTTAAAAACAGTTAAAGACTTTGTCAGGACACATGTTTTCTACTCACAGCCCAGCAGGGGAGCAAAGCATTTATCTTTCCTGTATGGCTACTGGACCTATAATTTAATTTACATCATATATAATAATTATATACCTGCATCTTGTAAGATCAGTGTGAAACTAATACTCTGCTTTTGGATAACTGGACATCACTAGAATGCCACATCAGCATTTTGCTCTTCAGTCCACACTGGAAGACAGCTCTCTCCTATCTGACCTGGTGTAAATAATACTCTAGCTCTAAAGCAAAGTTGAAATAGATGACTGCCAGTGGTCCCTTCCAGAAAATATTTCTGTGATTCCGTGACTCAGGCATTGCATTGAACCATTGAGAAAGCAATAGCAGATAGCCCGCCCTTGTTCGGCTTCAGTTTATATGCATCCTAGTCAACTTCTTTAAGCAGTTGTTTTATGTTGCTTATAAACGCATGAAACATTTTCTTAAAGTCTTAAGTCAGTGCAAGTGCATGGTCATTTCTGACAATGTATTAGAACAATTTTTTTCAGAGCTATCTGAAGGCTATCTTTGATATCACAGATCTTAAATGGTTGATATAAGTTATTGTGGATATTAAAAAGGTATTGACTCACTAGCAGATTCAGCAGAGTGGTATATCCTGTTCCTCCCAAATGAAAGTATGGGGTTTTGAGCTTCACTGACACTTGTCTATACCTCTATTTGCTTAACTGTTAAAAGGCTTTAGACCTGTGGATTTCTAGCACTGTTATCCTTATTACCTCTTTGCTGTTGTTGTTACATACTCTATATTAAACATGGTTTTAAAGTGTACTCTTTCCAGACCATGAAGTATGTGACAAGAGCCCTCCAGCCCAGGACAGCAGTCCTGGCTGAAGTCAGTTCATTCTAGTGTGTTAGTAACACAGCAATTAATACCAACGGCAACAATGGGCAGCTCCCTCAAAGAATTATTCCCAGAACTGTGCATGGGAGCTTGTCTGAAAGCAGCAGATCCAGAAGAATACAGTACAGATCTGTAAGTTACATGTTCAGGATCCCAACCCGCTAGCGAGGAGCTGCATATTCTTATTTTTTTTTATACAGCCAGACATCAAAGGAGGTCATTGCTCCTTGCTTCAGGAAATCAAGTTCCCTGCTTCACAAGATTGTGCAGGACATTTCTCTAAGATCAGACTGACAGCACCATCCCCACGTCAGGGTAAAATGTCATTAAAGATGAAACATGAGTTTCTGGCATAACATTTTCCACTTGCTTCCCTCATGCTGTAGTTTCTTCAAACACGCTCTCTTGGTCATGAACAGTATCTTTGTCAATGAGGTAGGAACTACCAAGCTCCCCTGACATTTCTGCTTTCCAGTTCTCAAAAAGCATTGCTTCACTTTGGGTATCTCTGGACCATCTCTGTTTCTGGTTTTTATGCAGTCTCTAAGGTGATGCTGCACTGAAGCACTGTATAGCTCACAGCCGCTGATCCCCCCTTAGAAGGTGAGCACACAGGCAGACAGCAAGCATTAACTATGATGACCATAATGTGGTATTAGCCATCTGTGAAGCTGAAAGTGGATCCCTGCAGGTTCTTATACTTTGTGGTTTATGCATCGTCCTGTTTCTGATAGTTAGTGATATTTTTTTTAATTCTTTCTTTTACCAAACAGTAAGATACATTTGTAGTTCAGGAGAAATTGACTGATAACCCCACGCTTGCACACTTCTGCGAAGGACATGGAGGTGACAAATACTTGTTTTAAATACTCCCAAAGCTAAAGTGAGCAGGTGCTTTCAGAGGAGACTGTTCTTGTAACTGGTTTTATTGGACAACATTAAACTATGTGTGGTTTTGTGCTGTTACATTCAAAAACTTCACACACTAGTTGGTTTAAAAAGTAACACCTACTCTGCTGTTTCCTGCTTAGCTGTCTTTCTAATCATCTTTACTCTCCTTATCTCTCATGTACAAATAAACACAGATTCTCCCTTCTGTGCCCTGATAACTGCAGAAAGAAAAAAAAAGGCAGCTACAACCCAGCTGAGACCAGAGGCCCTTCTGCTAGCCAGCTTTCCTGGTAGAAGTCAACATGCCAGAAAGTTGGAAGGTAGAGCCAAATAGAAAAGGTCTGGTTTGGCTGGTGTGACTAGAAAGCACGCCAAGGCATTGAGGTGACTGTATACATACAGAAAAATAAATACATAAAATGATATATAGGGTCACTTTGACCACTGCAAAGTCGTGCCAAAATATTGTCACTGTCTTGGCTCTGCCATTTTAATGGGTTTTGTAGCCCAGCCAAAACCAGGCACTCCATTAGCAGCTCTTCTTTGCACAGGCAGAGCAAAAGAGCCGCTTAAACTCCAGCCACTCAACCCAGCAGGAGGTTTGCTCTTTCTGTTTTGAATTCCTCTGCTTGCACTTTCTGATTTTCTCATTTTTAAGATGGCAATGAACCCCCTGACCCCTGGAAAATTCAGTAACGGGTACAGTTAGGAACGTCTCCAAGGGTCAACTCTGTCCTACCACTTTCCTTTCAGCATCTTCATAAGACAGTCTCTGCCTGTGAGAAATCTTCGCTCAGGGAAATTTTTCCTACTGATTGAAAAGCCCTGTGGAGATATCTGTATTTACTTTCCCTGCCTCCCTGCAATCACAACCTTTCCTCCTCTGCTCTTCCAGAAGGGAACATTCTGGGCACAGTGACATTTCCTTTCTCCGTGGGGCCACCAGGCATCAGAACGATATGAAATAACACGATGATATGGGAATGACATGGTACATGATGCAATGCAGTGATTAGAAACACCTCGCTTTGTTCTCACAGGACTTTTTACACTAATCTGATTAATATTCTGCCAGATGACTTCTGTAAATGCAGTCAAGGTAGCAACCACCAGCTCAGGGAAAAGGAGCTGCCTTGTGCCTGACCTACAATGCCCAGCTTTACTGTGCAGAAATGGTTTAAAATATATTTACCCCATTCATTGCCCAAGGAGGACATTTACAAGTTTTGCTGTAGCATATGTGCTCTGACTAGCTATAAAATTTTATGAAATACAGAAAATTGACCATATGCAAATTTCCCAAGCCCATACACCTGTGAGCCCCTGCTGTATAAAACACAAGGACAGGGATGCATTTTCAGGTAAAGCTTCACAGATACTAATTTAGCAGGAAGCAGAGACACACTGATCCCCAATTACAATCCTTATTCTCTCTGGTGGTGCTCTCACTTGTACATGTGGGCTCCACGAGGTGCGTTTCTGGGTTAAAAAACTGTGCATGGGTTTAACTGTGTCTGTATTCAGCCATAAGATTTTATGGGAAAGTCCTTGTAAGAGGGAAAAGCAGGCTATTGTCATAAGTTAAGAAATAAAAACAAGAATTAATCCAAACATCCTCCTCATTCATCTGCCACTTCTGAGGGACAGAAAGCTTTCTTACGGCTCTAAGGAGTATGCAAGCACACATGCCTATTCTACCTCTCTCTTTTTCACTCTCTCCCACCTTTTTTTTATTGCTCTGCATTAAATGTAGGATGAGGACTTTAATCTTTAAGCTGTTACGCAGATTGGGATCTCCTCCCCTGGTCTTTTTGGGGGGTGTGTCAATGGGGCTACTGTCTTTCAGGAGGTTTAGGAAGAGGGGCTTTTTTTCATCATTGTCTCAATGTTGGGTGCCTACACTTGGCCAAAGTTGTATCCTTGTTGACAATGTGGGTTTTTGGATGTTGGAGAACTTGGTACTGGTACTTGGAGAACTCTTATTATGATTTTTAATTACATCCTCAGCCAAAGACATGCACTTTGTCACTCAGTTCATTTCAGTTCGTGTTACCGTCCCAGACCACCTTTATTATTTTTCTTACTGTATCATTTTTCTTGATTATACAAGGCAGCACAGGGAGAAGCACTGCTAGACTGATGGACTTTAGGGGCAGAAGAATCTGCTGTCTGATTTCTTTCCTAGCATAGTTTTTCAGGAATTAATTCCTGCTTCATGTTGAGTTGAACTAGAGTCTGTGTTTTAGAAGAAAGTCCAGTTTTAGTAAAAACACTTTCAGGATCATAAAGGGCTGAGGTCCCATCAGCACCGTTAAGAAAATTACCCTCACTATTAAGTTCTAAAATGTCTAAATTTCTTTCAAATATTTGACTGTTCTTTCTAAAATCCAAGTTGTCATACCTCTGTATTTTACACGTGTATGCTTGAGAAAGGATTCACCTCATTTGTCTGTATCCATCCAGAAGGTGGTCTTCTAGCCCAGACTATCTCCATAGTCCTCTTGGTAGAGGAGCAGTGTTTCCAAAGAGCAGCTCGTCCCACCTACTGACTGGGCCCATCTTAACAGGAGAAAGACTGCTTTCCACAAACACCTCCCTATGATCTTCCAAAGAAGGCTGAGTACTTAGATCTGAACCAGATGAACGAAACGACAGGATTAAATTTTAGATGGCTCATTAGCAAAAAATAAAGAAAATCAAGTTGCATAAGCATTGCCATGGAATGAGACTGCTCTCCTCTTTAGCAGTCATTGACTTACTCTTGTTTCCACTGTTCTATCGTCTGCCCAAAACGTACATGAAGCTGGCTCGTCTTTATTCAGATACATGAAGCTGGCTGGTCTTCATTTTTTTTTTTTAATAATGACAGAATAATATTAGGGTTTCCATCTTCTTGAACATGCTGCAGTATTTCAGAACTGAGAAACATTATCAGTGCCTCAAAGAATGCCCCAGACTGCTTTTCTGAAAGCTTTGTCTGCAAGCTAACCACACCTTTAGTTTTAAAACCTTATGCTTTATTTCCAAAAAGGCTTGGTGTTTAACAGCTGCATCTGAACATCATCCTCAGTCTCTGTTTGGAGGGAATAGACGTGACCTGTCTATGCCAACTGGCTTTTCCCCAGGTGCAAAACAGCAACATTTACTGACTATCGCATAGACTGCTACACAAGCGCCCAGTGTACTTACTACAAACACAGTCTGAAGGATGAGCTGCACTGTGGGCAAAGCCAGCTAACACAAGGCAAGTTGCAGGAAGAATCTGTGACCATTTACGTGACAAACAGTGGCAAATGATGGTCTGAAACGCTCTTCCGAAACGCTGCTTCCAATTCTTAATCATGTCTGACATTTTTAGGCATAATCAGTTATTTGTAGGGTTTAAAAGTAAAACAGATCTCCATTCCGTTCAAGGGATCATCTGGGAAAACTATTTCCATAGCTTAAAACCATTACAATTATCAAAATGCCAGTGAAAACTGGCTGAAAACTTTGAGACACAGGTAGATAAATGCCAGGCTTCGGCCCAGGCCTCGCTGCCTACCAGAGGGGACAGTCCCCGCGCCCCTGTGCCTGCACGAACCCCGGGGTTCCCCACACCCCACGGCCACCGCTGCAGCTTTCCGTGCCCTCAGCTCGCCCCGGGTGGGGACGGCAGCAGGAGGTGCGGGTCAGGCTTTGCTAAGCCTGGGTCTGAAGGTCAGGGTCTGAAATCCCCCACCAGCAGTGTCCCACCCCGCTGGATCCCGGGAGTGCGGGCAGAGGAAGGAGGGACATGGTTCTGGCTTCATACAAACATAACCAAAATGACAGTTGGTTTTGGTTTGAGCAAAGTAAAATCAGGGTATCAAATCTTTATTTTGTACTAACAGCCCGAGCTTAGAAAAACTGCTTATAAGTTTGATCCACAAACAAAACGAGGAAAAAAATCTTCTGGTCACAAAACCCACGAACCCCGCCGGGGTTACGGTGCTGCGACACCCGTTCCCACCGAGCACCCAGCCACCCGGCCCCGCCAGCCCCTCCGGCCGCGGCCCGGCCGGGCACCCCGCCACCAGCCCCCGCAGCCATCTTGCGCACACGGCGAGGGACACCTAGCGGGGGGCTCGGGCTGCTGCCACCCCGGCCCTCGGCCTGCGCCGACGGACCGCTGCACACCGGGAGCACTTTCCCCCGGCACTGCCGAACTCCTCAGCCCCTCAGCCCCTCAGCGCCGCGGCGGGCGGACGGCAGTGGCTGGGCCACGGCGTGGGCTCGGCTCGGCGGGGCCTTGGCGGGGCAGGGCAGGGCTGTGGGGAGGTGGAGACCGGCTGCGGTATCGCTGGGGCCGGGATTGAGGCCCCAGGGCTGACATGGGGTCCAGGGCAGGGTGGGGGGCAGTGGGCAGGGGCGGTCAGGGCTGCGGGTGCCCTCAGGGCCCTGACAGAAGGGTCCTGATGTAACCAACCTATTCATCGCCTGGCAATCACCTGTTGTTTTAATGCTGACATTCCAAGAATGTCTTGGAAAACTACAGTGAATTCCACAGGCTGCCTATTTCCCCTATAAGACTCCCATCATAAACACAGGGCTCCCCGGCAGCCCTGACAGACAGGGAAGGCTTTGGAGAGCACCCACTGGACACGCAGGCATCCTTCACCGGGATTGCGGTGAGCAGGAGAGAAAAGCACACTTCAAACATCTCCCACCCCTCCTCACTCATCCTCACAGAGACGTAGCCTCCAACGCCATGCAAGGTGGTGCTTTCTCTCTGTTCCCCAATATTCCTGATGACAGGCAATATTCCCAGTGGCCTGGGAGATGTTGTGTCTCACAACAGGCACAACTTAATTCTCTCCAGCAAGGCTGCATCTTTTTATGATACGTCCATCAGCAACACTAGCTCATCCTTTAATGGAATGTTTGTTATCTGTTCTGCCATTACAGTGCAGCAGCAGTTGCTCCATTGTCATAGCAAATGTTGTTTCATTTCTTTCTCTCCACAAGCACTTATCCCATTCCCCATTCCCAGAGTTTATGAGTGCTTTATACTCTTTTTACCCTCTTTTTTTATTCTTGAAAGGTAATGAATCTCTTTCTCCCTAACCTCCATCCAGAAAAAACATATTTGACTCAGAGTTGACGTCTGAAGTTACAGTCTAACTAGTAAATAGTTTTTACATTTGCAGATGAGTGGTAGACCCTGCGAACAGAGGTGATAAGCAGAATTCTAAAACTTTTAAATGTTTTATAGCAAAAATACAGGAAAACTAAGAGAAATGAAACATATTGTAGTTTAATGAGCTAGGCCAACAACTAAACTGAGCAGGACCATAGTTTCTAAATAAACATTTGAACATATTGAACTGCATAGTCCTTAAATTATCACAGTGTGTTACTGCAAGCAGCTTTTCTTTCATATTAAAGAAAAGAATGAAAACAAAAAGTCAAGAAATATTTTTTTTTAAGAGGTCAGTCAGAAAGTTATCTTCTGTGGGATCCAACTTCTCTGCCTAAAATTTCTACATCTAGCCTACAACCAATATAGTGATGGTCACCTTCCAAGGGGAACTTTTCTTAAAATAAATACCTAAGACAGCTTGAAGGAATCAACCTGGAAACAGCCATTTCTTTCCCCTGAGGCCAAGAAACTATATTAGACACCTGACTTCAAGATGTCAATTATTAGGTGGTATGAGGGCATCCCAATGTCTAAGAAGCCATCACACTGAGTGAACATAGTTAGCAGGGGATTCAGGCAAAGCTTCTCCCCAGTGAAAGACATGGAGAACCCAACCTTTCTCCTAAGACTTGGAGAATCAACAGAGGGAGCTCCCTACACACTCTCCATCCCAGGCAAGACACTGCTGCTGCTTGCCTACCCTAGCTAGCAGGCCTCCTCAAACCCACATCTGTAAACTAGAGGACTGTTGGAATAAAGGGCTTTAAGAGAAACCAAAACATCCTTCCACTTTTCCTGGGAGCCAAGGAAAGGATATAGAAGGAATATGCAGTGAACTCTGGAACTGGGCTCAATGATCTCCACTACAAACCTCAGGTCACCAAAGCTCTTATAGGCTCTACAGCAGGGTAAAGTGTGCTGACTAGTCCTCAGCTCCCTTCAGGAACTCAAAGAATCAGGAAACTCAATGGAGTCCACCTGCACTGAAATGTATATGTGTTTGGGACATTTAGACAATCAGCTCGCTTTTGGCAGGTTACGTCAAGTTTTCATACTGCTAGTGGTACTTGTTGTTACTTGTCTGATACACCTTCAAAGATGGTGATGGAAATGTGTAGGCTTGTGCAAGATCTGAGGGGGGGCTTGAGAATTATCTTCACTCATAGCTTGGGAGCAGAAGGAAATTATTTTCACAAAGATCTGCTAAGTCTTGCTTGGCTGCCAGAATAGGGAATTACACAAAAGACAGTCCTGAAACACTTCTTGGCAGCGTGAAGTTTGTCCACTGAAAGACAGGGAAGGATTTTCTTGTATTGAAGACAATATCTGCAAGGGCTGCTCAGAATAGGTTACCATATCCCTTGATTCCTAATGCTGAGATCAGTAGGAGCAAGATATGTGTGTGGTGTTGTTTGGGGGTTTTTTTGTATTTTTTTTAAGTGATTCTGAGTGTTTAGAAGGCAGCAGGATGGGACCTGCAGTCTTCCACGGCCCTCAAAGAAAGGAGCTTAGAGTGTGAGGACTGAGATTCATTAGGTCAGAAGGTAGTGTTGGAGAGACCAGTCACACTTTAGGAGATGTAAATCCTCAGTGCTCATCTACAGAACAACACAGGGGGATTAAGACCAGCAGAAGACTTCATGGACTCTTCATTCAGCCAAAGTCTGGTGGAGGGGCTTCCTTTCCTTTCAACACTAACAAAATCCTCTGTCACTCCTAACAAAGCTTCTTTGAGAGGAAATTATCATTAAGGCAAAGTTCAGTAAATTTGACTCACTTTATTGCCCAAGACCTCTGGAGTTTTGAAAAATAAATCTAGACCCCTGCACTCAAAATGCAGTTTGTCCCTCTGCACCAGGATGTCCCATGCTGCATGACAGAGGAGACTCAACAGAGTCGGCATGAAGCCATTTTGTTCCCATCTCGTGAGGGTGGGGACAGACCAGTTTCACACAGGCTCTGCTGAAGACATAGATGTGAGAACCCTGAGGAAAATCAGTCTGTCCTGTTAACCTCCCTGTCCTACAGGGTTTAATTTTTCAAGTAATTACACAGCAGAAGTATTCTCTAGAATAGTGGTTGGTCTGTGTTAGAGCTTCCTTCACCACCATGATATACAAATTATATGGATACATATTACAGCTTCCTCTCTGTGGGAGAACGAGGTCTGAGAACCTTAACAGCATGTCCTACATTTTTAACTCATGACCTCTATTGCTTGTTTGTTTTTTATTCCAAATTGAAAGTACTTGACAGCTATTCTGATCTCAGGCTACTGATAATGTGCCTGCAGCTTAAATGTCACCCATTCTAAGGGGTGTGGGTGTAGATATCAAAAGCAAAACAATCACTTCTCTCTTTCACTTGATCTCTGGGGCATCCGACCCAGATTTAGCATTATCTGAAGTATTCAGCGAGTGCTTCCACAGATGTGTAGCTCCTTTTGAAGAACTGTCTCAAGCATCATTTTAAGCCTTGGGTATAAAATAAACTTCAAATCTGTTACAGCTTGAACAAAAAGCAAAGCTGGCAGCCATTCTTTCCTTTAAAGACCTCTGTTTACTGTAGAGAGTTTTAGCCACGTTTTAATTTCAGAATTTCTTAAATATGTATTTTCTGAGAAATAAACATAGATGACTTAACTGTAAATTAAACCTGAGTCCCTTGGCTGCTAGCCCAGGCATCTACCAAGAAGGCCGACTGTCTTGCAAGTTCAGCTCCATCTCCCTGGCTGCCCTATTGCCAAGGACAAGCTCTGTTTATGTTCCTCGTAAAATGCATGTATTCACTGGTACAGGGTTCAGCAAACCAGAGCTTACTCTGTTAGGCTTTCGGCTCCCAAGGAGTCTCATATGGCTGCTGGCCTGCACGGTTACATTCACACAGGTACACTACAGAAAAATGAGAAACCATGCATCAGTACTGAGCATCAGTACTGAGGCTGGTAGGTAGATACTGCCTAGTTGCTTATGTCCTGGAAGGCAAAAGAAGAATCCAAAATGAAATCAGCTAGTAAAGCTGCAAGAGTGGCTGGAGAGGGAGTGGTGTGGGTGAGGTGGGTGACAGCAGAGTGAGCAGCCCAAATGCGGGGGGTAAGGTAGGAGGTAAAAGAGAAAACAGGAGCCAGCCCTCTCGTGAGTTTGGCAGTGGCACTGGCTGGCTTGCTGCAGGTACAGCCATGCATTGTGCACCTTGGTCCTTCCTGAGGATACACTCCTAAACTCCATACTCCATACTTCTAGTCACTGCACAGACAAAGCAGTGATGCAGATGTCTCTGTTGACTCTGAATCCACCCGACGTATCCCTGGAGAGCCTTGGGGGAGTCTGTGGTTCCTGTAACTGCCAGGACTACAGTATCTGAAAACTGTGCAATTGCTATTAGCAGTAACGAGCTTTTGAAGAAACACTGCGTGTGAGCACCGCAGCAGATCTGCAGGCAGGTCTGCATCCTAAGGCATTCCTCCTTGCCACTGACAAACACAATAGCACATTCTTAGTTTTAAAGAATTTTTTTCACTTAATAATAAATGCAGTAGATGAACAGTATCAATTTCAGCAGCATGGAAAACAGCCAGGTGAACCAACAAAAACTGTGCTGCTGCTCTAAAATAGCAGATCATTATATGTCAGTCAGAGCACGGCAAAGGGAAAAGATTTGAGTGTGTTCCTACTTGATGCAGATCTGGCAGAAGCTTTTAACCATCACTGATGAGACTAAGTTGGCCATAATAAGCATGCAAATGATAATCCAGAGTACACTGAGCCAGTTTATAATAATGATTAATGGAGAATAACCGTAACACTAACATGCATCCATAAACTGTGAATTACTAACTAGCGAGGGGAAAGCTGCAGCCCTCACGAATCAATGTGGCATAGTGCAAATGACCTGGCTGCTCCAGTGAAGAAAGCTCAGTGTGAACTGCTATGGAATAACGGGCATTTGGCTAAATTTCAGCAGAAGTCTCTGCCTCCACAACAGGTATCAAAAGTTACCGAGGCAAGTTTTGAATAAGCGTGGAGACAGTAGCAAACACATCGTGTGGTGTGGTATGCAGTATTGTGGATGCTGCTTTTATATCAGGAGGACAGTCACGGTCTACAGAGAAGAAGCTGGACCATTGTCTGCACTGTCTATAGTACCCCAATCGTTTTATCTGCAATGTCTAGAGCCGCCTGCAGAAGCAAATATCTGAGCTTCTTGTAGAACTAAATTCCTGTGCTTGTCTACCTACAAATGAATTTGATTTTTTAGTTGGTGAATTTGATTTTTTACTTGGTTTTCATACCTGACAAAATTTATACTCCATGTAGTGATACCCCATCCAATGCAGAGACCAACTTCAAGTATTAACACATGCAAATAACTGATAAATAAACAAATTCAATGCCCCCAAAGTGTATTACAACACTCTTTACAAGAAACCATGTCAATAAAACTTTGCTGTACAAAAGACCTTGTCCAGAGAATAACTGTTTGACCTAGTAGGACAGAAAGATGACACAAATTATGTTTGTCACTGTGGTGAGAAACACCTGTAGCACAAGATCTTAAGAAAATGGTACTGAAATAACTGGATCCAGTTTAGAAATGGGTTTCACCAGTGATCACAGGAAAGAACAAAGCTTTTTGTACCATTTTCATAAATTTTCATACTGTTTACAGTATGTGACATAGTTACTGGATATGTCTGTCACTGCACTACCTTAAGGAGCCCAGATGAAGCCATGGTGACAGACATATCCAGTAACTATGTCACCATTGAACAAGTATTTATTCTGATGGACAAAGGTGTTTTATAGTTTTGCTGTACAGAGTGTGTCTCACCAAGTAATGCTCCTGGCAGGCAGGAGAGACCTCACGTCGCATCTTTCTACCATTTTAAATGTTTGCCCTAAAGCATTCATATCAGCCTCCACATACTTTTTCTGAAAATTATGTCCATGACTTTCAATAACCAGCCTAGTTGCCCACTATGGTCTGGATGATGTTACCGTATTCTAAAAGTCTTCCAAAGTATGTGACAAAGACCTCTTTACTGCATCAACACAACAGGACTGAGACCGAACTTTGAAAAATACCATTTTCTGTGCACAGATTTGGCTTTTATTTGTCAAGAAACTCCTCCCATTTAAATGAAATTTGACTCTGTCTTTACAAAAGCTGCATCCCTTAAAATATTTCAAACATTATGTTTTTTCATTAGAAATAAATGGTGGGATGCAAAGCTTATCCCTATCTTTGCTTCATCTGTAAAACTATTAACAATATTACTTTGAGGAATCCCAAAGTTTTCCTAGATGGATGCTGTAAAAAAGTTTGAATGATGATCATGGATAACCCAGGACTTAGGCTGTTTGATCCCAGATTATCTACAACTTATTGATGTCTTAAATGATGGACCAGAACTGGATGTGCTCAACTTCGTCAGGACAGCATGGAGAAAAACACTGTATTTGCTTAAGAATTTTCAAAGGAGAAATGAATGAGCAGTCTCTTATAGAAAAAGCTTATCCTTAGCCTGGCATCAGAAAGCCGTGGAGCTGTGGACTCCTGCTGCACACAGACCACAGCCCTTTGACCACACCATGAACAATGAAGAGGTCCACAGAGTGCAGATCTGAACTGTGCAATGGTCAATGACATGATATATTTTTATGTATGATACAGACCCAGAAGAGATGTGAAAGCTGGCTGCTCATCTGGCCTGCTCCTGTTCTTTGCCACCTATGCTGATGGCTGATGGCGGTGCACTTTGCATACAAGCATACAGACTGACTGCAGCTGCAGGAAGGCAATGTACAGAGCTTTGCTTGGCATGTCTGATTCAATAAAAACAATGTGGTTTTCTGACACCAAGAAGGCTTAACAGTTCCGAGCCTTGAGCCAGCTCCACTGTCGCACTTCTGTAGATTCCAGAGTAAATCATCTCTACTGGACAAATGTGTCATACAAGCTATTTATCAACTTCTTATTCAGAAGAGCCTATTGGAAAGCATCCCCACATGGCTCATGATGACTTCAAGGGGGCTATAAGTACAAAAAAGTGTTTGTCCAATCTGTGCTTATGTCCAGGCCTGGATTCTCAACTAAAAGCTCCCTTGAAAGCTTGTACTACTTGTCAGTCCCATGACAAGGCAGTAGCTGTTTATGTTTATCTTTCCAATCTGTTCCTCTACCTGAACAGTGGGGAAAAAACCACTATTAATTTCACAACCGTATAAAATCATGTACCATTTAATTGTCCCTGTGCTATCTTTATCATTTCATAGAACAGATAGAAGCATTTCTATATACATGTTTACATATATATGTACAGGTGTATATATATATATACATATATGCATCCATATACACAGAAAAAAAAGCACAAAGAAATTATATCAGCCAACAGGTTAAATTCCCTCTCATTAGAATTTTACTTTTTTCGAGGAAGAAAAGCATCTTGTACAAAGATCATCTAGATATTACCTGTAGTCCAGTGGAAAAAGCAAACACTACAGAGACTTTGAAAAAGTGTTTGCAGACTGTTCCCTTGGAAGAGAGGGTTTCAAGAGCCCTTGTTACAGGCACTCTGCAAACATACCAAGCTGCACACCGTGTAACAACTTAATGTTCTGCATGGTAGGGTGGGTGCATCATAAGCTACATGTTGCTGATGCAGAGGCTTAAACCCAAAACGACAACCCAAAGCAACATCCCATTCAGATAATGGTCACATAGGAGCAGCAAAAGTCAGAACATATCCACTGATGTCTTAAGGAGTTACAACATGAATACAGTTCACTTACAGCAGTCCAATGAAAAGTAGAAAAAAATCTTCCTGTTTCATTTTGCTCCTCATGTTCCTCATTTTGTGCCTTGCCAGAGACACCATCAAAATGTTTGGTCCTCCTACCTAGTGTAGAAGCTGTTTTATTCTACTTGAGCCTTTCCAATACTAAATGCACTCACGAATTCAAACTAGCTCAGCATCCTATGAAATCCCAGCAATCACTTACCTGGATGGGAAAATAAAGTTCTGGAAAGAGCTGAGTTTTCAATTACTTTTGCCTACAGCACAAATTGTCTTTTTGTTCCTTGGTTATTGGCAGCCTCATAAGTGATGATCAAGTTGCTGAGCACTGCAGTAACAGAAATCCCTTGCAGTAGGAACCAGGTTTTCTTCCTAGAAAAGAGGGGAGCGCTGGTGACTGACTGGTGGTGCCAAGCAGCAGAAAGTGCCAATCAGCTGTTCCCAAAGAGAAGTGCTGGGACCCTTTGCTGTGTTGATTGTTCTCTGCTTCTGTGTTCTTTGCAAGCCTTAGGCTGATGTGGGCACTGCTAGACTGCCTCTGTCTTTGGATCCTGTCCTGAAGGTCAGTTAACTTCTCACTGGAGAGCCCTCTCAGAACCATTTGCACTGAAGGATGCACAGAAGTCCTGAAGGTGACCTCAGCTCAAACAGAGTCAACAGTGCTTTTGATGAAGAAACACTTTTTTCTTAAGTGGCTGAATCCTAACCACCTCATAAAATAAAATGTCCCATGGAGACCTGGCACCCTACAGGTCATCTACTCTTAGAGAGTCATATTAAAAAAAAAAAAAGAGAGAGAAAGCTACACAAAGTACTGAATATTTACATAACTTAATATTTACATAGAAGTTGGATAAGAAAGGCAATATACAATGAACTCCAAGAAGTCTCTGAAGATCTGAACTCTCAGTGCTTACAAGAAGGAGCCAGAAAGACACTGAGATGGCTCCAATGTTTATATCCCTGGCCAGGAGCAGAAGGACATCCTGAGAATGTGTTCCAATAGGTACAGCAGCCCAGGATTTGATAGAGCATAGGAAACATGTGGGTTTGTCACTGATAAGTGAAAAACAACTTCCAAAAAAAAAAACCATTGATTTCCTTTTTAGCAACAGCAATTTTTCAAGCCTGGTGACTAGAACTAAACTTTTACTTTCAAAGCAGTCACCTAGCCAAGGGTCTGGTGTTCTGTGGGGCTGTGTGCCAGGCAGCTGGTTCCTGTCAGCAGGAAACATCAGGAGCCTTGGACCCCTGGGTAGCTGCAACCTGCGGTGAGGGGACCAGCGATACCTTTAGGTGTCCAACATGCAGAGAGAAACTGAGGTTGTGGTTAATGCTGTAGGATCTCAGAGACATGTTCAGTTCCCACCATCGCTACTTAACAGGGTTTGATCTCTGCCTTGTGTGTTGCAACCTTTTTCCTATTCACCCACCTCGCCTATTTAGTCTATGGCAGGAATTGCCGTTGCTAGGTCCATGCCCAGTGCTATTCCACTGTTTCCTAGGGCCTCTAATAACAGAAAATAACAATCATAATCTCAGAAACCAGAGTTTGAAAAAAAAATTGATTTCCAGAGATGCTTTGGTCATCTTTTTACTTTCTCTATGCATGCAGCTCCCTCAGTGCTGGCACCAATTCCACATTTGCCCCGGTTGGTAGGTGACAGAACTTTGTGTATACAAGAAGAAGTTTTTTGCATAACTCTCTTTTTTTGCATAAGTGAAATTTAAAAGACTTTCAAAACCATCAGAGGAAAAAAAAATAAAGAAAAAGGAGAACTTAGTCACCAGAATATGAAAAACTGCTTTTTCTAGACATCCTGGTTGACTTTCAAGCTGCATCTGACAGCTAGAGAAGTGCAGTCCATCATGGCTCTTTTTCCATTTCCAATCCTTTCCCTGAAGCCCTTAATTTCTGTAAAACATTCCCTCTCGGTGTCCCCCACACTTCATCCCACTCATGACTGGCTTAAGTGATGCATCTGAAATATCTGAGCCATGTGAAACACAGCTTTGTACAAGTCTGATGCCAGGATGGATGGAGGGACTCAACCCTTTTTTTCCTGCAGGTGTGGTAATTTGGGAAACTCACAGATGCTGAATCTGTCACACCAGATCCATTAGTCTCTGCACAGAGTACTGAGCACATGGTCATACAGAAACATATGCAGGAGAAAAATCAGGAAAAATTGTAGAGCTTTCCTTTCCATTCAGCTATACAAAACTAACCTGAGAGAAGTGAATACCCCACAGCTTATAGAAAGACCAGCTTTGAGTGAGGGATTTATTTTTTTCTTCAAAACAACATATGTATTTTTTATTAATTCATCCTGTATGTTCTAGCTTTAACAACAGCCTGTGCCATGTCAGGCTTTACAGAAGACCACCCATTGGTGTAAGATTGCTATATTCCATCAAGCCACAATCTGCTTAGTCTAATATCTTGTTTTCAGGACTTGCCAAGATGTTTCAAAGGAAATTCCTGAAAATCCCAGTGGTAGTCAAATTATGGAATAATTTTTTTCTAAGGTGTCACCTTCTTTTTAGTAGTTGGCTTATGTCCTTATTCTTTCTACTCTCTGTTTTCAGTATTTAGATCAATAAACAAGGTCAGTGCTTAGTTTCTTTAATAGCCTCTTGTGAGGGATTTTGTAAGAGACTTTTTGAAAGCTTTGATGATCTTCTCCTGAACAAAGGGTGTGACATAATTTCAGACTCCAGCCATTACCTTCCCCCATCTCCCTGCAAAATTTGCCGAGGTGAGAAGGGTGGAGGGGACTGAACAGCCATTGTGTGCATGCTGGCTGGCACAGCCTCCTCCATCTGATGGTGCTTTCCATGGAAATTGTGGCTGCATTCACTTTGGCTGAGTTTTGAAGGCTATTTTCGGAAGGCTTAAAAACCTCCAGGGACTGACTTCTATCCATGTAAAGGGTCCTGACTTTAATTTATAAAAGAAGTAAAAACATGCCCCCTCTGCTTTAGTCAGCTTTCCCAAAGTATAAAGAAGGAGGATGGACGGAGCAGAAGCCAGGTGGGTACAGATCCCTGGTTTGCTGGGATGGCTTCTCTGAACCAGGACAGGACCAAACAGCCTGAGAGGAGACAAGTGGGGGAAAGAAAAACTGGTGCTACCTGTGACCAGAGGATTGTCAGCCAATGATGACGGCTTGGGGCAGTGAATAAAAGTTCTTTGGAGCCTCCATAATACTTCCCTCCAAGGGAAGAGGTCGGGAGAAGAGAACATCGTGGGGAAGAGGTGACAGAGGACCAAAGAGGAAAGTTGTGGAGTGTTTCCAAGCACACAAATGCTTGAGCTGTAAGCGCAGTTGCTACAGTGAAGGCAAATCTCAAGGACCTTTAGAGAGCGGAGTGACTAAAGTCTGTCAATGCTCTATAGTACAGAACATAGACTATTCTGCTGGTACAGAACATAGACTATTCTGCTGCTCCTGCGTAACTCAGGGTGGATGGCTTGTCCGGTGTTTTAAGTCTCCTCTATGCAGGTATACTAGGCTATGTGGACACATGAACAGAGAAAGAACTTAAGGCATAATTTTGGAGAAAATCAAGCCTTGATGGCTTTTTGCAAGTGAGCAATCTATACATTCAAATAGCATGCATTTGAGATCATGTAATCTTTTTTTTTTTAATTTGATTCACTGAGAAGTAAATTTGCCACTTGGGTTGGAAGAAATTTATTCTAGGGGTGCATAAGTTGGAAGCTTTTTAAATCTGGGAGAGGTGGGCTTCCCAAAAATTAACAAATGGCCTTAGAATCTGCAATATTGTTGTATTTAAATAATCATTAGTAAACAGCCTCCAAAACCAGGCACATATTCTCCAAACCATCCTTTCCTTCTCTTCTTATCTTGGAAGTCACCCTCACTTGAAGGTGTCTTCTGCGGAGATCCAGGGACTTTCACCTACTGCTCTGACTTCTTGCAGCAGAAGCCTTTGGTCACAGGGTGCCATATGTTTTTCAATAAGCTCAAGGAACTAATGCCACGTTAGGGAGCTTGGGAAACTTTTGAGGAATTAGAACTAAACATCCTTTGGCCACAGGTGAGAAGGCAATGTGCAGTAATTGTCTAGCTAGACAAAGTATGATTGCTTGGGTGTTATCCAGAAGTTGCATGTCTGAGTTTAGTAATACTGAGACAGTCAAGAAATGCTCATGCCACTGTTTTCCAAGTTAACAGATGTGGGTGGAAAGGAAAACCTTAGAAAAAAAACCAGGACCAATGGAAGTGAGACATTCAGCTGTCATTTTACTGCTGTAGATGGCCTTTCTATAGTAAACCTAAGCCACATTACCAGTGAGGTAGTTTTTCACCTGCTCTTTGAACAGCAGATTTCTGTCTCCAGTACTGTCAATTTGGCACTTTTCATGAATCATAAAATCTTTTTTTTTTAAACTATACAAGAAAAAGAAATGGTCATTACAGGAACAACTGCTCCAATATTATCTCATAAAATGGATACGCATCTCCTGCAATAAACCTTAATTGAGAACATGTTAGCAAAGCAGATGCAGTAAGTCATACTTTATACAGAAAAATGTGTTCTCCTTTCTATCTCAATAGCCTTTTTGGTGTTACGGTATTTCCTGACTGCACGTTTTGGCTCATTGTGAGAGCAGCATGATTCAGTGTAGCTGTGAGACCTCAGAACTGGGTGCTCTCTTCTATCAAAAGGCAACTGGAAGGCTTTGCCAGGTAGGTAAGCTGAAGGTGGTACTTTTATCTGAGGATACCAGCACATACACTAGCCCAGGTAACAGCAGACTTCAGGATTAAGCTAGGAAAAAACCTGTAATGTAAATACATGGGGGTTTCAAACCAAATGATACATTATTTGAATGCAAGCTTTCTTTTTCCTGTTGACCACTGATAATTTATAGCACCCTGCACTGATTTGTTCTTCTTTCAGATTCCCCATCACCATCCCCAAAATTTCCAACACCGCCTTTTGACCGGTAGCTCCCACCATAGAGGTGCAGACCTCACCTCTACCAATGGCAGGTAATGCAGAACTGAGCGATTGGTCCTGGTAGGGCAGGAAGGTATGATGAGATTAAAGCCATACTAACAATTTAAGCATTCCTAGGTTTAAATACCTAGACCAAAGGACCAACTGGAACAGCACTCCCTGGCTCATGACTCCTCCTGACCAAGGCCACAAGCAAATGAACTGGCGGTGCGCCGGTCAGGGTGGTCAGTACTGAAGATGTTGGTCTAATACTGCCAGGATGGTCACTGACATGTTTTAATTCTTGATGCTTCGGGGACATGACACCGAAGTCTGGTGGCCAGAGCTCAGGTGAACTGCAGAGGAATCTACCAGCTCTTTTCCAAGTACTGCAGCTAAGCTCTCTGAACCAGCATCATGGAAAAGAGATTAGATCCCTTTCTCCAGCTATGGAAATAATCCTTCTTTTCCCACTGTGAAAGTTGTTGCCAGACAATCAGGGAGGTTATCTGACAACACCTGCAGCAGAACGCTAGCTGTAAATAACTGTGCCGTGTTTTCATGGGACTGAAGAAAGACATATGGATTTTTACAGCAAAAAATGTATTCAGGTGTGCTGACCCAGTGGTTTGTGGTGGTTTTGGGAATGAGACCAGCTGAGCACTTTTGCAGGGCAGTGCCATTTCCTTGGATACAGGCAGCACCACAGGCAGATAAGGCCAGTGCACACCAAAGCAAGGCAGGGCTGCAAGGGAGGTTGTTTAAATGGGAGGATATATGCAATGATGTACCTGAGCAAGACTACCTGAAGTGTTCAGCTGAAGCAGCTGGCAGTCGACTGCTTTGCAGAGACATCGTTTTCATACAGGCCAGTTTCTGCTGGCTCAGGACATGAGCAAACCATTCATCTGATTCACCTTCTAATGGATTTAAGTTATCATACATTATTCCCTACATCTATATATAAGATCAATAAATCTTTGCTCAAGTCTAACTTAAAAAAAATGGCAAATTAATGTATGAAGACACTGATTTGATTTCATTTTATTTGATCAGTTCTTAAGCTAGACAACTGACTTCTGTGCTCTATTGGCACGCAGATGCTATTCCCACATGTATGTCCATGACCATCTCAGAGCCACTCAGCTTCATTAAGCCGCTCCTTAGTAACTCTAATCCTGATGTTATATATTCCCTCGGGGACCAGCAGGCAGAACCTGTCCTTTTCCCAGAAGGCCAGTATTTTCTCTCAACTATTTTCATTTCCATTTTTTAAAGCCCACATGGGGAAAGGTGAGATTAATGTGGCCTAATTCTGTGGTGCTCAACCATAAGCCGTTTTTGCGAAAGCTATTGGGAATTGCTTAGGGCTGCAGATGCAGCAGTACACGAGCAAACCTGAATGTGGGCTGAAAAACAAGTACCCTAGGTCTTCTGCACATGCCTGATCACAGAAGTTCCCTCTGGTCTTAAGGCTTTACCTAAGATTGGAATTGCTCATGACAAGTCTGGGGAAGCAAATTTTTTAAATATCTAAAAACCTGAATTAGTATAATTCTGCCATTAATGTCATTTTGATACTTTTCCCACCTGTTAGGCACCTGCTAAACCTCTGCAGTGCCATACTGCAGGTCTGTGTGTGTAATGTGGATGTAGGACTGGGAAAAAGCATTCTGGAGCTTCTAAAAACCGGAGGCCCTTGGTGTCCTGAGACAACAGAGGACCAAGAGACCTTTGGTATAACTCATTGTCTGCATCCAGCATTCACCAGTACTCCAGCCCACATGCTCAGGACACATCCCCCCTTTCAGGAATTGCTGCTGGATCACCCACTGTCTAGATCCGAGGAAGCCACTCCACCTTAGTTAAATCTCCAATACTCTTTGAGAAACAAATCACACCACACAAACAGTAATGTTTTTTTGTGACCCAGAAGTTCTCATATCCTTACAAAAAGACCTGATGAGTCAGTATAACACTCTCTGGAGTGAAGGAAGGCTGTGCTTTGCAATCTGCAATAGGCTGCAAACCAATTAAGAAAACTCAACTTCAGGAATGCAATTTGTTAATTTCTTTTCAGATTATTGTCTTGAAAACATCTAAATGAGACCTCAGCCGACTTAGCTTTAAGACAACAGAGAGATAATTGCTTCAAAAAATACAGTGAGCACGGCAGTATTTTTGAGCAGGTTGTCAACTGGAGGACCCTTATGAGAAAGCCAAGCCTGAGTGTGCACTGTGAACAACAGTGCTGCAGTAAAAACCTGGAGCATCTTTTTGTGGGTGTAGTGAATAGTGTAAATTCGCACCATATCAAAACCCCAAATTAGACTCTGTGCTGTCTGCAAAAACGCCTGTGAGTGTAGGTGTTGCAGGGGAAACCTGGACAGGAGGAAGCACTGAACAAACAGGCAGTGGGAGCATGGATGCCTCACCATCACCTTTCCAGGCTGGTCCAACACTCATCCCTTGGGTGTACTGGCCTCTTCTAACATCCTCACCCAGCCGTGGGAAGGACATGAACAGGTTCCAGAAAAATACAGCACAGGGACAACCTCACAGATGACCAACAAAGTTTGGAAAGGGGAGGGAAGAATCACAGTGTCCTGCATATTTTTCCTTCAAAACATTGTAAAATTAGTACAAGTCCATGTGACATACATGTCTCAGTAGGTTTGTTTTCTTAACAACACACTCCAGATAGCTGTAGCACTCCGTGCACACATGGGCTGTCATGGCAAATGCTGGAGTTTGGGTAAATCAGTGGCAAAAGTGACCTTCACTCTCTCCATGGCAATGCTACACTGTACCCTCATCTTTGAGCCAGTTTCAACTGGCTTGTGTTTCTTTGGTGCAATATGCCATTACTAAGGCAAGAGTGAGCATATGAGGCATTTTTAATCTTTTCTAACTGGAAGTTATACTATGGTTTGTGACAACATAGCAGAGTTTATCTTCTTAAATAAATTTACCTTTCAGCAGAGATTCCTGTGAAGGAGGCTTCCTACAGGTGCCTTATTTGCTGCAAATGCCGCACAATGTTTCATTTCCTCTGAATTTTCTGCAGTGTTTTTTGTCTCTGTAATAAAATTCTCCATAGCAAATGGGCAGGGGTCTCTTTCTTTCTTGCTGCTTTTAACCAGCAATTTCATTCTAGTTGAAACTAGTCTGAGCAGCTGGGCAGAAATCTGGATTTCAGCAGATTGGTATTTGCATGCAAAACCCAACTGTGTTGCCTGACCTGCTCTGCATCACATCTGCTCAGGATCTGCCCCATTTTTTGTGCAAGAAATGTTGAACTTGCATTAGGAGAGACTACGCCATTTCACACAAGGACAGGAGTGCTTTATCCGCTCAACTTTCACATAGAAATGTCAACAAGGAAACCATAATTTCAGGGGGATGGAAGATGGAAGGATGGAAGATGGAGGATGGAGGTGAAAGCTTTGAGGACTTATCTCCTCCAAAAACACAAAGATGGACATCCCTCAACTGTTAAAGGCAGACCTATGTTTCTCTTTACTTGCATCTGACTGCGGTTGCTTATCAATCCACTGGTGAAATCTCAGAATTTTGGCGAAGAAATAGAGAACATTTTCAAGAGATGTAAACTATCCTCCCCATGTCAAGTGGAGTTAACTGGGACATCTAATGATAATTTTTTTTCTCAGAAAATTCTGATATGTCAGAAGTAAAGCATTATACAGGAAAAGCTCTATTCAGAGAGATTTTCTGAACATTTTCAAGAGCATTTTATAAAGTTTTGAAATTATAAAAATAAAAAGTCTCAGGAGTTTTGATGTTCAAATTCTGGTTCTCCAGCTCAGCATTGCTTTGTTTCAAAATATAACCAAATTAAATTCAAAGCCTTTACTCGGGGTGGAAAAAATGTCACCGTACCTGATAACCTGTTCTACATAATCATCATGAGATCAATTGCACCATAAAGCAAATTCAGAGCCTGTAAGCAAAATTCATCACTTCTCTATGTCTTTAGTAGTCAATTAAAATGGTGCAAAGTGGGTCTCAAGCATTGTTATTTGTTTATGAGTACCATTCTTCAGCAGAACACCATTATTTAAGTAAAAATATGTTTTAAGGAACAGCTGTAGAGAGCTGTTATTCTGCCATCTGGAAAAAATAAAGGAGGCTGATTCTAAGACATGTTTGTGACATTTGTAATGTAGATACGATGCTGTATGCATGTAGAAAACGTGCAGGTAATGATTTTTCCTTGTGAGCGTATGAGGCATTTTTTGGTGATTTATTGAATTGCTTTTCTGCAAAGGTAAGGGAAAAAAATTACAAGGGCCTAAGCAGGGGACTAAAGCTCTCAAAGGTGTTCTCTGCCTCTCAGTGCAGCCCAGCCTTGTCTTACTGAGATGGCTTTTAACCTCAGAGCGCAGTTGGACGCTGTTAATCCCCTACTTGTGGCAGTCCCACTGCACTGGCCACCCCACTCCACACCAGGTGGAACGAGGGTGAAGTCACAGAAAGGGGGTGCAAGAAAACCAGACTCTTGTTTCCTGGCCATGCTGCTGTCAGTCAGAGTGGACAATGGCTAAAAACCAAAAATATGGTATCTAGGATCACAGTGAGTGACAAGATAAGGTAAGACCTGGGCAAGTCTGGAAAGTACCTGTTTTTTTCCTGAATAACTCCAAAATCATCTTGTCCACCCTTCTGGGACCTTTGCTTGCTGGGCAGCTTGAGCAGGTATTTCCTGTTCCTGCCCTGGAGGCTGCTGATTAAAGCTGTGGTCCTGCTCTCCCTTCCTGCCCCATCCTCATCTCACCCTGCTTTCTGCTACGAAACACCTGGCTGCAGGAAGAGGCACCCAGGGTGTGCATGTGCGTGCCTGCCTGCACCGAGTGCATGCTTTCCAGCAGACACCGCTCACCACGGTGGTTTTACTGGCACCTCTACCCAGTGCGAAGAAAGCTGCCGGAACAGGCAGCATGGGACAGAGGCTATGTCCAAGACTGACCAAATCTTGGTTTTCCTCTAGCTCCACTCAGGGCAAAGACCTCAGGAGGAAGCACTCTCTCCGTTTCCCTCCCAGAGACCGAGCCTGAACCAGGGAAACCCACGTGCTGTGCTCACCAGAGCCAGCGTGAACCCAAAGATGAGGCAGGAGTGGTGGGAACAGGGCTTGCTGGACTTTGGCTGTTGCTTCTGCCCACCCACCTCCCCGCCTGCAGCACCTGCCTGACCTCTGCCAGGCTGCGGAGCTCGTGGCCTCCCTAAAACACCACACTGGGCATCTTGGGACCCGGCTGTTGGGATAGGTCACTGTGGTTGTAGGCACCCTTGGACAAATGCGTTACCTGACAAGCTCAGCACATTTAGTGTAAAAACTCATTTCTGTCCCTAATCAACAGCAAATTTTGCCAACAGCATGCTCCAGTCAAGGTTCTGTCCCCCGCTCTAGGCATTCAGCATGGGCTTCATCATGCCTATACATCTATGAGCGTATTTTCAAGTGCTTACACACTTACGTGCAATACAGCATCATAAAATTAAAGGAAAACACTCACGCGTTGTGTGAGAGTAGACAGACATAGGCATTATCAAATAATCTGGCTGCAGTTATAAATATATAATAACATTTAAATTTACAAATCTGACTGCTTATATCTAAAAGCCGTTACTTACTTTGTACATAAAAGCGCTTTAAGTCATACACACATAATAAAGCAATGGAAAGTCTGAATTGCTCTACAAACGTGGGACCTCATCACCTTCTAAGATTTAAGAAAGAAAAAGTTCATATGGAAAATTTAAGCTTGGGCTATCAGGGTGGATTAGCGAGATGATCTACTGATACATATCAGAAAACCGAACTCTTCTTGTTTTTAACAGTACTCTTTGTATAACATGCTTTAATTCAACTGAATTTAATTACGCTTACTGCTGTAATCTTTTAAGTGCAAATCAGAAGCATCATGCAGTAGTTATTCTCACTGTGAAAAAATTTCCTCTAGTTTACTGCAGGATTCATGTTTCAGAGGTAAAATATACAAATGATACAAGTCAAAATGTGATACCCAGTCCGTTTGCTACACATATTGATTAATACTTTTGAGCTCCAAGCATCAACAGTTATTGTTGAAGTCAATTAGTTATAATTTTTAATATTTGCCTGAACACTCATCTCATCTCCAAGGTGGATTTTACTATGATAAATTTGTAAATGAGCTATTAACATGAAAGTATCATATCATCATGTAACAGTAGCAAAAGAAAGGTCAGAGAAAGTATTCTGTAGAAACGGCATCCGTTGACACTTTGACTTATGTGGATTTCTTCCTCCTGGACCACCCCTGCTTGTGAAACATACAGGGACGTCCTGTGCTTGAAACCTTCACCTCTGTCAGATTTGGTTGCTTTACCAAGCCCTCTTCATGAGGGCTTGCAGATAAAGGACTATACTCCCCTCAGTGCCTAAAGAAACTAGGTTAAAAGTGGGATGAATGGGGGAAAAAGAAAACAAGCAAACCCTGCTTTATAGCTCTAGTTCATCACTATTTCTGCACATTACCTCTCCAGTGTTTGATAATGACCTCTCTCTTTCTCTCCAGGAAGAAGGGTGGTCTTTTAGTTAAAGTACGTGACCGGCAAATCAGGACACTTGGCTTCTGGTTTCAGTTTTGGCACGTTTGTTCCTTGACTTCATAAAAATTATTACATTCCTATCAAAAATGACTTTCACAAATGTCGAACAGGTTAATAACCTTGGGAGGGACCGTGAGTATTCACCTCCCCACCCCAACTGAGCAGCGCAGGTTCCCTGCAGCCAGTCCATCAGAGGGACTCTCCATCCTCCTTACAAGTAAACTGGGAGCAGGAGCCCATCTTCAGAGCCACTACTTGCCCTCACCTCTCTCTCCTCCAGGACCACAGAGAAACTGCAGATGCTTACACAGGCAGCTGGCTGCCCAAGGGGGACAGTGTGCCCATCCTCCCGTGTCCATGGGCAGAGCAACATGTTTTCGCATGTAATTGGGAAGAGATTTATGCCTTGAGATTAATCACAGACACTTGTTTTGACATTTTGCAAATAAATATGCTAATGCAAAGTACTTTTAATATTCTAGCAATCAACTGTAATCACTCTCATAATAACCATTTTTCCCTCGTTGGTAAATCAATTTTACATATTTATGGGCCTTAGTGCAAAGATGTGAATAACTGAAGTGCATATTGAAACGGTTACGTAGGAAAAGGTTTCAATTTCTATGCTACACATTTTTGCATACACTGATGTCCATTAGTTTGCAAATTGGATGCAATTTTGTGCTTGGGTGTATGTGTTACAGTGCCCAGTCCCTTTACAGAACCTTCACTCAGCACTTAGAAAATCCATTGAAGCCTTTTGGTTTTTACTTTTTAAAGTTGACCTTAAAATTATCCCTTGCTTAGACAGTCCTCTGCAGCACCCAGTCTCTTTGTATCTCAAATGTCAAGTGAAAGATCCACTGTGTGGCACACAGTTGACCAGGTGAAGAGGAATGATATATCAGCTCTTTAGGCATGATGAGGAATATTGATCTAATTATTTCCCTTTTGCAAGCTTGCACGCTCCTTGGTTGCTGGTGGATTGAGCTGGTCTTCAACAAAGTGTACATGAGACTTTGAAGAGATGAAAAATGGCAGAGACAAGTGAGATGGTATAGATTTTAACTTGTAATTTTTTTGTTTAACCTTTTGCAGTCCTGCAACTTGTTCCCCATAGTCAAAAACATGATGTATTTCCTCATATTTATTATTTGCAGTGGGCTACTGAAGAAAAAAAAAAAAACAGTGAAGTATGCCTCTGAGTCAAAACGGTCTCTGCCAGGAATAACAGCAAAGCTCTTACACCAGTGCCTCATTAGTTTATGGAAAACAGGTCCCTAAGGAAATGGTGGGGTGTAAATAAATTTAAAACCATTTAGCCTTGCAAGCAAAGGGGATGCCAGATTTTTAAACCAGTGGTGGCTCAATGATGCCTTAACACTGTGTTGCACATATCATAAATTTCAGCTAGGTTCTCCAGGATGTTGATAAGCACCACAGAGTGATACTGTTACAGATGCATATTTTTAACCTGTAAAGTGCATGTGTGCTCTTTGTCATCTCTAAGTGATATTTTTATTAGTGGCAACGATCCTTATTAGATATACTTGATAGAGGCACAAAAGGATCTCTCTGCCCCTTGACACACCACCCCCATGCTTTGTGTTCACGCAACATCCACAAACGCCACAGGACTGGAGCAGAGCACACTGAATATATATCTCTCTGGATGAGTAATGAAGTTCAAGCTTCTGGACAAAATCCTACTGCTAACAGGAACTCGTATATCCAGGTTTATGAAGATCCCGTACCTGGAATCAGCCTAGAAACAACGTTCTGTTCCTCCATGCTAGCTCCACAGATCTTGACTGCTGATCTAGCTCATGATGGGTTTTCCCATTTGGAAAGCTCCCAGACTTGGATGTCGCTTCTTGGAAAGAGAACCAAGTGACTTGCAGTGTCTCAGAAAGACAGTGCCAACTCCAGCCTAGGCAGTGAGACTTATTCTCCTATACCCGTGGTCTTTACACAATTTGAGCATGTCATCTTTCAGCCAGCAGATGTCTGAAGATCGATGTAAAGGATTTGTTAGTCAGTCTTTTACCCAGAGCTACACAAAATATTGTCTAAAATCAGGGCAAGATCATACGATATGTTTGTATTTATTTAGGAAAGTAATTTAACAAAAGATAAACAAAATTAGCACCCAGAGGTTTAGACGAGAAAATGTCCAATGGCATAAAAAGACTAAATATATCGCCAACACATCCTCCGATGCTTTTATGTCCAGTGGCAAATAAATGTCCTCTGTGGCAAACCCCAGCCAAGTCAGAGGCAATAAGGGAAAATAGACCTTCATTGTGTTTCAGACCACTGGAAAGGGTGTCATACTGCATTACTTAAATGAGCTACGTAAGGCCAAAACAAGTCTGTGATATGCAAACCTCACAGGCCACTGCTGCGGTAACTACTCTCATGTATCCTGGTGAAGCAATAACCCTGTCTTGCATTATACAATATAGGCAGAAGGCAGTACCTTATTCAAAGGTGATATTCAGGCACATTTTAAATTCTAAGTCTCAGAATACATAGCAAGTGTATTTCTGTGTCCATTAACAAGATATCCCTTATTGCTCAAGGCTTCAGTGTAGTGGTTTGACAGCAATAGGCCCTGTTTCTACTTAACACATAGGAGCAAGATTACATCCATCCTGAGCTGCCAAAAATTTATGAAGCAAAAATTCTCCAGGGAAAGCCATAGCTTTATATAACATTACTGGATATTTACATTTACAGTGGGATGTGGGACTTCTCCATTAGCAGATATGTGTGAGAAAGTATGTGAATCCAGCCATCCTCCTCGTGGCTGTACATCTGGGAAAGCTACTGCATATCAGTTATTTCATCTGAAGGTTGCAATAACTGTTTTTACTGGCTGTGGTCTTCATCTAAACCAATGTCAGCATTGAAATTTTGATTTTACTATGTATTTCCCTGTTTTGGAGATGGGAATGGGGTTAATTTCCACTACATCCACCAGGAATAAACTTAATAATAGGGATGTGAATATCACGATTAAGCAACCATTCAGAGAACCATTCAGATCTCCCATGTTTCATTTTTGACACCCAAAGATGCTCAGCACCAAGACTTCCCCAAGAAAGTATGTGGAGCTGCAAAAATTTGGCACCTTTGAAAAAAATGCATTTTTTTAGGTGCCAATGTTAGCAGGATGGTTTCATACTTAAATTTTTAATTGTGATCACAGGCAAGTTTCTCCTTGCCTTTGCTTTATGGGATGCATAGTAGAGAGACAGCATGCTCCAGGATAGGGCATCACACTATCCCCCTCAAGGAACGATGCAGGTTGTCCAACATCACCTGTGGCACAGGCAGGGCAAGGAGGAGGGCTGGAAAAGGTGGGACCTTGTCAGCTCAGAGGCTGACAAATGCATTTTTGAGATATTTCAGGGAAGATCTTTCTGCAGGAATAGGCACAGGTGACTTGAGTGTTGCGGAATAAAAGGGGAATAAAAGCATTTTGGAATCCTGAGATTTGTCCACAGACACAGTTCTGAAGGATAAGTGCCTTTCTTTTCTCATTAGGATACAGTAGTTTAGGCAGACTGTAATATCGAACATGCCCAGCAACCTCTTTGCAGGACTCCAACCATCCTTAGAGAGGAGCAGAAGAGCCTGGCTGCATCTGTGCTGCTCTCCAGAAAAGCGCCCTAAACTCCAAGGCTGGGCATCGCAAACAAAAGTTGTATCTGCTCAACTAAACCAGACAAGGCGAAAGAAGAATCTTCCCAGGTCTGTGAGTGTCCTTCTAATCCAGTTCTGCCTTTTCTGCCCAGCCCCATAGACAAGCCTGAGAAGCATCATCACATACAGGACTAAATATTTTACTAGAAAAAATGCAGTTCCCCAGAGACTGAACATTGTGCCTATTCTCTCTTGTTTACTGGTGCTGGTGGAGAACTGGTTGCCACTGGCATAACAAGCACTGCCCTGGCATGCCCCGGGCCCAGACCCATGCTTCAGGCAGAACATCCCTGCAGAGCCAGACCAAAGCTGTGAAGAGCCCCGAGCATCCCTCCCATGCAGTGCTTTTAGGCAGGCTAGCCACTGCAGACGTTATCTCCAGAACCCTAGCTAACATATTTGAGGTTTTCCCAGCTCCTTATGGAGAACAGATGCAACTGAAAAGCCCCCTTGGCTCATCCAGGGCTGTTTGAGGGGATAGCAAGGGCAGGGGCTGCCTGCCCTGCTTCTGGGAAGGCAGCAGCAGCAACAGAGCTGGGCGATGTGGGCCAGCAGGGTACCAGACACGTTGTGCTGCTTCATTTCCTATTAAGCCATCTGTCAGGTCTAGTGAAAAAAGGTGCACAGTCTTGTGGGAGATAAATGTACCACACAGGCAGAGGAATAAGCCCACTGCTACATTACCAGCAGATCCCAGGAGCCTGCTTCACTTTCATGGACACCTTGTGCACTAACTGGTACCACTGACAGTGCCAGAGGCAATGTTACAGCTGAATTTGGGCACAGAAGGACAGACCACAACAGCAAGCGATCCATCCTTTCCAATGTTCTCAGGTCTTCAAACAGGCTCAAGCTGGATTATTCAAGTTTGAAAGATAAGAAAAAAACTTTTTGTCAATTAATGTAGCTACAGACCCAATACAGTACCTGACGCAGCACTGTCCAGGCATTAAGGCTAGAAAATTGCTAGAAAACACACCAAAGCAGGCCAGGATCCTTTTACTGAAGTTCAGGGTGGTTTTGAATTTGCTTTATGGACAACACTCTCTTCCACCACTGACACAAAGGAATACAAGTGTGACAGTCTCTGAAGAGGCAGAGTTACTGCCATATTAAAATAAAAGTAGAGCTAGATAAAGGTTGACCATCAGTTTCCTTGAAACCTTTTTTTCTCTAGCTTGAGTCTCTGACGATCAGTAGGAACACTACCATGGCTTCCTTCTGAAAATCAGCAAGCAGACACACGTTGCCAAAGAGTGATAACCTTCCAGAGCCTGCTGGAAAAGAGTGGGCTGCTAACAAAGTAGCAGAAAGCAGCTAAAGGGCTAGGAAGGGCATTACCAATGAGGTTCCTCAACAAGGGAAATTATACACTGCAGGTATCTCAAACCGGGTTTGATTCCCCCACAGTAAAACGAGATTTATTTCTGACTGCTGAAAGATAATGGCCAAGTCTAATTCCAAACCTCAGATTCACAAGCCTGAGACTGCAAGTGATCCTTAAAATTGCAAGGAAGACTTAATTCAACTCCATGTCTAAACAATAGTTTGAACCTTCATTTAAGAGGACTAGAATACCTAACGTATTCCAAGCCTCAGTGGGTTTCCAGTGACTAAATTGTACTATAAAATTGAATTAAAAGTGTTAAAGAGGTAGAACTCATGCAGTATTTTTCCCTCTATGTTTGCTTTTGTGTGTAACTTGGATTTAGCTTTAACGACACTACATAAAACAATGGTGCGTGTTCAGCAATGCCTCTGGAACAAAAAGGATGATGATAGGAGATCTTGCTACAGCTTCTGCTATTAAGTCTTTGGGAAAGCTGAGAAGAGATTGCTCATTAAATAAGTGTTATAAAGCATTCAGCACTGAGAGACTAGTTCAGAAGTAGAAAGTGAAAGGTCAACTGTTCCCACTAGAAAAGTATCCATCACAGCCAAGCAGCTATTATTGCCTAGTGTCACAGCACCCTTCCCAGAAACGTGGGAGAGGTCTTGGAGAAGTTACAGAAACGAAAATAACAGTGATTAAATGGGACAGCAGTACATCAAGGAGTCAAGACGACAAGGCAACCCAGAGAGCAGTCCCGTGCCACAGAGAGGAAAGTGTCTAGAAGCTGCTTCCACTGTACCCTTGTGCTATTAATTAACGACCATATGTACGTGGACAGAGGCAGAAAACGGCCTCTGGGTCTGTGTCAGCTGATGAAACAGTTCATAGAAAAACGAGAGTAATTTTTAATTGCTTCTTGAAGGTAACAACAACAAAAAAAGAACTTTTCCTACATTTTAATCTGTACTTAAAGGATCTCACGTACTCTACCTCAGAACAGGCCGTAAATATTGCTGAAAAGCACAACCTAACTCATAAATTATTGGCATTCTGTACCAGACAAGCTTGTACTAATGTTTAGAAAAGCAGATCACCTGGGAGAAATGTGCTCTGCAAGTTGCAGGAGAAACTAAAGAGACAATTAATGGGCATTGGCTGTGCTGCACATATTGTTCCCATGTTGTTCAGGCCAAAGTTGACCGCCTGCCAATAGATATAGAAGTAATTGTCAACAAGATTTACAGTTACTTTTTCATTTGCACAGTTAAAGTAGAAAGGTTGAAAGAGTTATGTGATTTGTTGAAGGTCTGTGCTAACAACTGATAGACCATAGCATCCTGCACCAGTGGTCGGTAAAGAACACAGAACACAGACTTCACATTTTTCTTGATTCTGGAAGCTATTCTTCATGGCAGAAAGCTGAAGTGCCTTGCTATCGTCAGCAACTGTTTTTTATTTTACACATCCGTCCAATAAGCTATCCTTCCTGCTGCCAAGCTAGGCACCAGGAAAGTTCTAATCCTACCAGTGATAGGAAAAAAAAAAAAGAGTATTTTTTAGCAAGTTGCACAGTAATGCAAAGAAATTAAGGATGCGGTGTTTCAGCTTGTGGCAGAACTGCTAGCAGCTCCTGAATTGGCCACTCTAGTATGTGAGAGTGGACAGAGTTATTTAATTAGTTGTGTTAGACTGCAGCCTGATGATACGCATCTCCACTCTGCAAAAATATAAAATGAGAAAGTGAACACCCTCTGAATGTCCAGGAAATTGGTAAAATAATCAGGTAATGGTGGGTTAGAAGGATCTCTGCAATTTTTAGGAAAATAAAATTGCCCATAATGTTACATGACTATGACTGTGTTTATCATTCAAACATGGAAACTAGAAGATACTAATTACTTTGAAGGAACAGCCTGGTCCAGAAAGCCTTGACTTTCTTCCTGGCTGCAAAAGGAATCAGCAACAAGCCAGAATGAATCTGGAGATCCAGGCAGTCAGTCTGCAGATGTATCCAGGAGGTGCTGGATTGAAGAAGGATTCATAAAGTCTTCTCTCTGGTGGCTTTCTGGAATATCTGTAGAGCCTTGAGTAAATTCCCACCTGCATTAGTGTATGGCAGGCAATGAAATGCAATCATCCCATCAAGGTCAAAGGACGCCCATTAATAGACTACCTTTTGCAAAAATTACTGTACCTCTCTACTGGCTCCTTCACAGCTCACTCCTGGGCAGCCCCACAGGCTTCTCTTGGCAAATCCTCCCACTGGGGCTCACAGGCAGGGAAGAGGCAGTGGCTGTGCTTTCCTTATTCCCAGCTAACACAGCATCCAGCAGGCTTTGGCTGGTTTGTAGCTGCACCCCGCTGGCTAGTGTTTGCCTTGTGCTCTGACAGTGTAAACTATGGCACAAGTGGCTCTTTCAGCCTTTTCTAAACTGGATCTCTAGTCCCTGAAGGAGAACACAGTTTGTAAATGTGGTTCTAACACAGTTTGGTGCTATCCACACAGGTTTGTGAAAACATTTCATAAGCCATCTCAGCTGGAAGTGGGCTTAACTCTGTCCTCTAGCAGAAGTGAAGTCCTTTGTCATGGCCAGTGTAAACAGGGCTTAAGCTCAGCAGAAATTAATTGGGCTAATTAAGAGGTAACCCTAGATTTGTAGGATGAATCTATAAGGATTTGTATTCCCATTAGCATTTCAGGCTGTGGCACATGTTACTCGTTAGAGTAATTGCTGTGTGATTGTCACAGGAATACTGCAGGCTGGAATCAATAGGCTGCAGCCACTCAGCAGTGCCAGAGTCAGAAAGGATGGAAAATGTGATGTATTAAATTAGGGGAAATAAGTGATGAAGATGCTGAATAAGCATGATAATGGATTTGCAGATATTTGAAGACACTTTTCAGTCTTCCACCCCCATGGAAAGGAAATGTGAAAATGCTAATACACCCTCCTACATTATTTTGACTAGCCATAGGGCTAAGGGATCCCAGGACGGGGATCCCTTTGTTTATAACAAAATACATTCTGGACTTCAAGAACCTTTTCTGGTGCACTTCATTAAAATGAGTAACAGAGGAAAGAGGGGTTCAAGCTTCAAGTACGAAAATCAGTAGAAAACAGAACTCCTGCAAGTTCAGGCTAGAGGAGAGTCAGGTTAACACTGCACTCTTGGGTCAAGCCTGACCAGTTCTTCCTCCAGAAATACCACTGGCATGAGGTCAGAGGGAGAAGAAGTCAGAGGGAGAAAACAGATATCTACTCCACTGCAGAGAAAGCCTTCCCTCTAGCAATGCAAACATCAGATCTTACTTCAGATCATCAATACCAATGCTCCATGACTCCATCGTGTCCATCCTCCAAGGTCTCCCAAGAAGGGTACCACCTAACTTCCCTCTTTAAGGAGGGATTCTTAGAGGTGGGCTTCTTGGAAACCATTAAATGCGCGGACTTCTCAGTCAGTCATCTGTGTGCTAAATCTGTACAACTTAGCACACATCAGCACACTGCACCCCTACTCACTAGTACTTCCTCACCCTTCTACTTTTGATTTCCACACCACACGGCGGTCTCAGAGACTGACAATAGATAACGTGAGACCTTCAGGCTAGCATTAACTCAAAGGTGGGTAGCACTCTCTCTAGAAAGGAAGAAACTGTCTTATCAGCATAGACTCACTATGGACAAATGCTGAGGAAATAATTTTCCCAGAACAACTGTCTTCCCTTTTACACAGGAGAAAAAAAAAAAACACACCAAAAAAACTAAGAATGTGAAGAGGTTTAGAAAACATGACCTATGAGGGAAAAGCTGAAGGAACTGGGTTTGTTTAGTCTAGAAAAGAGTGAAGGGGCACATGATAACAGTCTTCCAGTATGAAAAAGGCTGTTGGAGACAGAGATGATGAACTGTTCTCTGTGGCCTCAGAGGAAAAGTTGAAAAATTAATTTGCAGTAAAGATTTCAGAGCGATGCAGGGAAAGAAGGAATGAGTTATCAGTCTGTGAGGTGACCAGAGTGAGCAGTGGACCAGAGCTTCAACCTACTGGGGAAGACAGTGCAGATCTTTAAGAGCAAACTAGGCACATGTGTCTACCGTGGAATCCTGCTGTGGCATGGGGGTGGGACACTTTGTGACCCCTTCTAGCCCTGTAGTTTTGTGACTGAGCTCTGATAGAGATAAACCTCACGTTGAAGTTAATGGGTTTGTCTGTCAAGTGACTGAGTGAAAACTTCAGGCATTAGCCTAGTAACTTCAAAATCAAAATAGAAGGTTACAAAGCACAACTGGATGCCAGTTAGGACCAAATTTTTGTTCCTAGCCCTGACTGAATAAGGAATATTCATTAAAGGAAGCAGAAATTGGACATGCTTTCTGTCTTCATGCTTTATCTTCAGAAGATAAACCACTTGCTGGGTGACAACATGGATGGAAGTCTCCTGAGTGTGCCTTAGTGGGAAAATACAATTCCTTGGCAGCAGCAGACCCGAAAAGACTGTGAGGCTGATTACAATGCTGTAAATCCAAGGTAACACAGAAGAAATCAGTAGATTTATAACAGCATAATTGTGATCAGCATAGAGGCCATTGTATTTTCGCTTGGGAAACAGTAGCTAATCATTCAGCAAAGGCTCTGTTTTCTCGCCTCAAGCCTTTTGCCTGATTCTGTGACACATTGCTGGCTTTTTCCATGCTCAGACATCACTTTTTTTTTTTACTTGGAGATTTCAGTCAAGCTTTAGGATGTCAGGGAAAAGACCTTGAGGGTAAACCATGCATCTGGTTGTTCAAGTGTTTTCAGATTTGAATTGTGATGTGTTCTTTCTCAAGCCCACTGGCAAAAATGATGCCTTGCCAAAAAACCTGGCAGTGCCAGCATACCTAGAGCAAGCTTGGAGGACCAGAAAGGGAGGCAAACATGCTGACCACTTGCTCATCTGTATTATTCTGCATGTGTTCTTAAGTTATGGCTGCCTCCACATCTGTTTTAATCTCTCTACTGAATTAGTCCTAGAGAGCATGTCTAATTGGCTCTTTTTTGCACAGACCCACTCTTTGAAAAGACCCATTTCAACTCTTCTGTTAGTGTGTACCATAAAGCATTGCCATTCTCTTGAACATGCATGCAACATGAATAAATGGAAGAGGCAGAAACACTAGATCTGAGCTGAAACAAAAAAGCTTCTGATTTCTTGACTCCTAACACGTCTTTACCCTCCCCTGCCCTCGGCTATTCTCCAAAGGCAGAGTCAATGAGTTAAGGACAAGGCTTGTGAAAAGGCTGTTGAAAAAAGGACTCCAGACCCCAAGGAAATCTGCAGCTGGAAGAACACCTAGGTCATATTTCCTCAGACTTCGACAACAGCTACCTCAAGTTGTGTTGTTACCAGGTCTAAGTAAATGTGGACTAGCGGGTTCCATCCTGCCTTTGCCCTACTCACAGAGCTCGACTGAACAAGCTATTTGTTTTGTGGATAAGAAGCCATTTCTTTTGGTCACCTGTGATCTTCCTGCTCTTGACCAAAATGAACAATCTTGACTTTCTTTCAGCTTAACTCTGGCAAGTTATGAAAAATTTACAAGTCCTTCTTCCATCAACTGCATGCTGCATCTAGAGGCTTCCACATGGATAAACCTAAGCAAGCAGAACCCACTTGCCACCAGCCCAGCTTGGACAAGTTGCCCACACACTCAAATGCTGTTTACCTTGAAGTCACCAAAACCTTAGGGAAGCAGAAGCTTCAGCATATCTTAGGCCCTAGTTCAGATACAAATTTTTTCCAACCAGCAGGTCACAAAAATATGTAGGACCTAGGAACCCAGAAGAGTGTCTTGCAAATTCAAAAGTACCTCAGAGGTAAAGTATTACAGTCATTTTCTGACAATTTTCTTCTCCTTTTTGAAGCTAAAAATTGTGCTCCAACTTTGTGTTCACGGCCAGTGTAAATTGAACATGTAACCTTAAAAACATGCAAAGGTGGGATTTCTAGCCATATTTAGGGCTCATTTTATTGTGTTCCAAATTAAGTCGTGGGAGTTATGTCATCCATTTCAACAGGCTAAAGTTAACATTAGTTATAATAAAAGTTTTGGAAAATAACATAGAATGGTAGCTTGATTGCTTGGAAAGAAATTTCCCTTACCTGCTCGATAGGGATTCAATACCTGATATTTTTTTCCCTCCAAGCCCTCTCTTACTGCTGTAACCCTGATCCTCTTTTACCTTCTACCCCCTTCCCAGTCATTTTCCTGTTGCACCTACCCACAGGAAAGTCCCGAATTCCCCCTACAATCTCTAGAGGAATTCAGATAACAGCACAAAACAAGGAAAGCATAACTTGCACAGAGATGACGATAGTGTTTTTCAACATGTCAATAAGAACATCGAAATTGTGTTTGGGAGGAGACTTGGTAATAGATTAACTTTACTCGCAGGCCATGCATCAGGTTTTTAATCATACTTTAGTCTTACATTTGTTATTGTAATCACACTAAATCAAAAAGATTTAATTTTATTTTAGTTTCAAAGGAGACCTTCAGCAATTCAAAAATATTGGTAATTTTTCACACACGTAAATAGATAATTATGACCTACCACCACTTAGCTTCTTAATCATCAAGAAATACACTTCATGTGTTGCCACTGATCCACCACACGATGGTAGCTGTAGTGAAAAAATAACCAGAGGAAAGAGATGATAAAGTTTGTATGTTTGTATGACCAGTATGTGAAGTTTCACACTCTTTTAGGAAAGAAAGAGTAAAAATGGGATTTCCAATCATAGATGGATCATTCCCAGGTGGTGTCAGACAACGTCTTGCAGTGATACCAAACGAGGAACTGTTTGCTCTTCCATATATTGAAGAAAGAAATAAAGTGTGCTCAGAATTAGTATCAAATGAATCTCAAACTTCTCCATGTGTTTGTGCAGTCAGATACATACCCTTCATGTATACATGGAAGTATACGTTGCAAAAAGATAGACAGGAGTGAATTTCTTCCAATTATGAACCTTCCCATTAAAAAAATCACAACCAACTGTGTGAATATGTTAACGAACAAGTGGGCATGCTCCAAGGAAATAAATATTTGAATGTACATTCAACATGGTCTATTCTGGAAGGACCAAGAGGAGAAAAATATTTTTAAGTTACTTAAAATACTTCAGGTGTTTTCGACAGGAGAACACCCTTGTGCCACTCAGCCCTGCTGAGGTGAAGGCATCATATAGCAAACCTGGTGCAACTCAGACAATTTTTAGACAAACAATAAATGTATTAAACAACAGAACTTTAGAAAGAGCATAAACTTCTAAATATCAAACTGAACTGTAGAAAGAGCATAAACTTATAAATGAGCTTTAGTCACATTTGGAAAAATAATTTTGTCTGGGATTAAAAAACAAAGAATTTCTTCTTTATGTTCTTTTTTATGTCATTTAGCAAAAGAAGTATTTGGTTTGGGAAATGCTGAAACATCAACAGAAACTCATCAGCTCATGGTTTTGAACTGCTGTTTTTCTTTTTAAAAATTAACTTATAAGCCTGTATGGGTGACAAAAGGGAGTGGAGGTAAAGACCATTGACTCACATCCACCAGGAAAAGAATTGTGGTGTGAAGATATGGCTAGGGAGCTGTAAGTTGAGATCTGCCCTGTAAAGGAGAAAATGTGCTCATTTTGGCCAGAGAGCTCTACAAAGCCCTTCTTTCGGTATGCACATATGTCCCAAGCTCCAGCCTGGATCTCAAAGGCCCCTTAGTTTTTGAATAGTCTCAGAAGTGTTTTGAAAGCTTAACAAAGATGACAAATGTTGCCTTTAAGGTTTTACAGGTCTTAATCACACAATCTGCTACACAGAAATGGGCCTTTCTATGCTAGTCAGAAGCAGTCAACATTTACATAACACTAAGAATAGGAGTGGCCTCAATAATTTCATGCCTATTGGTGCGTGTGGGTGAAATTCTTTATCTCTAGGAATGCAGGAGTTCATGTCAATTTATCATAATTGGCGCTTTGACATCTGTGAATTTCTGATATTTTCCCAGCTAGCCCATTTCTCTGTTACTGGTTTTTCACCAAATTGTTCTTCATACACCTTTTTATTATGCATAGAAGCAGGTAAGAATCATCCCGGAGAATGTACAAAGGTGCTCAGAGGGACCACATCAGAAGGTTAGGTCCCAATCCCGCAGTATCCTTGTACCCTAGGAAAGCTCCGAGGATTTCATGGGCATTTTTCATGTCTGCCAATGTCCTTCTGTGTTACTCAAACTATGGGATCAGGGTCTTGGTCTATGGAGAGGGTCATGGGTTTTTAAGGGATCTGCACTAAAATTTTTGTCATACTTTTTATGTCTCCAATGCAAGCGCAGTTAAATAACCCGTGGACTACAGCCACTGAACATTTCACTTAGCTACCCAGGGGTGAATATTACCATTTATTTGGGGACTTGTCAAAGTATTATTTTCATTACACTAATAAATACTGTAAAAGTCAAAATAAAAAATGTTATAAGTTCTGGAACATGTCTTATCTAAATCTATATGATCTGGAAATATTTAGCAAGGGAGTTCAGTAATACAAAACAGAAACAGAAAGGGTCCTGAGTAAAGCCTTAGGGAAATGCCAAACTATTAATTACACATTAAGTGGATGTTTTTTATTTTTCTGTTGAAACAGCAACTATTCAAAGTCTACGCTACAGTGTAACAAAAATTATTCTCTGGTATAATTTAGCATAGAAGTCCAAGGTATTTCGATCCCTAGAGTTAAAGTGCTTTAAAAGACGAAATAAAATTGTTTGGGGATTTTTTTAAATTAGGAAATAGGAGAGACAAATTCTGACCCATTAGCACAGAACTTGGCAAACAATAATGATAAATCAAAGCTATGCTCTGCAAATATTCTTGCAAGTTTAACTTTTAACTGTATACTTGCAAATTCTTTTTCTCACCTAAATTATTTTCCCAACTTGAATTTAATATTGGTAAATATCACCAGTACTGCTAACAGTTCTGACGAAGTCAAAAGGACATATGCAACATTTGCCCAATCCAGCTCTTACATGTCGTTGGTTGTGGTGCTGGCCATTCCTTTATATTAATTCTAACTAATGAAATTATCTAAGAAAAGATCCCAAAATACTTCACAAATCATGGCCTTAAGCCTGTTCACACTCTGTACAAACTTGAGAATCTTGCTTCTGTGTGCAAAGCCCCCTGCAATACCCATGTCCTTCTGTATACACTCGTGTGTTTACACAAGGGCACAAGCTGCATCATCGAAATGGAGAAACTTCCAGGATGGAGAAGAGCCTCTAATCAGAGTATGGTATGCTCCTTTGCTCTGGGGAAAAGGCTACGTTTTGGTCAGGACACGGGGGTAAATCCTGCCCTAGTATGTGAAGCACCACTGGATCTTTAATGTCTCAGCTGAGCAGACATGACCTCAGTTTTCTAAGGTTTCCTTAATTCCTCAACTCCCACCTGTGAAAGGTCACAGAACAGTTCCAGTGTTATTGAATTTGTGCTTTGCTTTGGATTTTTGGGAGGACTGTTTTGGGTTTTAGGTTGTTTTTTGTCGTTGTTTTTTTTTTTTCATTTGGCCACCCATTTCCTCCCCAGATTTGCCTGGTTCTCAGAACGATTAAGTCAGTTTCTATGAATGCCTGGGATGCAGGGTGGGGGAGAAGAGGTAATCTGGAATCTGAAACCAGACAAGGCACATCATTTCATGAATCTGTGCTCATCTATGTCCTTTTCCGCTTTTAATGGAAGCAGTCTGGAAGCTGCAAAAGTACAATAATATAAGCCCAGATCAATTTGGTCAGTATGCAGGGAACTGGAGAAATCAATGCTCAAGTTACCCACAAAATCAAGTGAAAACAAAGATACAAATCTCTCTTAGAGCAAAAACACTTCCTCCACTAACTGTAGTCCTTCAGGTGTCCTGCTGTGAATGAAACTCTGCATTGAACTCACCATCCAGCACTGAAGGGAACTCTGGAGCCCCTGAATCACCAAAAAAGTGGAAGAGAACTGGGGAAAAATTTATAAAAGAAATCCTTAAAGTTTAGTGGAGACCCTTCTTCTTCTGAGGGTTCCCACCCAAGAAAGAGATACCTGTCTCTTTGTTCATAGTGATTTCTGCCAGCTTTTTTAAGTGAGAAGCTGCCTTCCTTTAGGTATGATTAGTAACCTGCCTAAGCATCTGGGACTCTTAGCGCTGTCTAAAGACTGTTCCACAGAAGATGTGTCTAAGATTTGCAAAGGTGTATGAAATGTATATGACTACAAATTAATAAAGTCACCATTTCAAAGGACTGCAATTTTGAGGACAAACGTATGATCACTTCCCAGTTACATCCTGAAATCCATAAAGCTTCTGCATGTGAAAGAACTGAAAAGCATGAAGTCCTGCTCAACAGAGAATGCTGAGCTAATTCATTGACTTGGACTTGGATGCAAGCTACAGTGACTCTAACACTTTGCAAGTCTTCCATGAGAAAGTAGCAAGCTGGTGATGAACACTCCTTCCAAATGCACATTCTTACTCTTTTGTGTGTGAGCATTCTTCTTTGTGGTCTCCCAGGGAACCTGAGAGAGGATTTTCATTATCCACCCTCACAAAGTCCTTCCTCCCCACCAGGATATTATCCACTTGACTCAATAGTTATAAGTCAAGATAACCTTGAGGAAGTTATCGCAGTAGAGCCACGTGCATCTGTCTACAGCAGGAGGAATAGCCCAGCACTCTGCAGAAGCTGGGGTTTGCTTTGAGGAACTTCAAAGACCTGAATCAGGTGAGGTCTCATAAAGTGCCAGGGCCAAATTAAACCCGTAGCTGATCTGTGTCCACTGACCAAGGGAAAATGGGGTGGAAGTCATTGCATAATGGTGCAAGGGAGGGGCTGTCCATCGTAGGTCCCCCTTCCAGATTAAAAAGTCAAAATAAGCTTGCCAAAAATATTTTATCTTTTTGTACTCTGCCTTAAGTTGACTTTCCTCTGTCTGCCTCCTCCCCCGAGATCCACTGGTTACATCCTTTTCTTATTATACTAAAGTCATAAAAAATTGTAAAAATACCTTTGTTTTACCTATTGACTACTCTTAGATCTCACAGCTCCTTTAATGGAGTCCTCAGGCAGCATTTCCCTGTATCCTTATCGGAGTTTGGTAATAAAGCATATCTTAAGCCAACCTCCTTTTACAGTATATGAACTAGAGCTGGGTAAGCTTTTCATAGCAAATGTTTTATTTAGTTGATTAAGCCTTTTGTTCTCTTTGTGAATTATTATGGACAAACTGTGACATTAATTCATCTGGTTGTTATTCACAATTGTTCAAATAACTGTGTCAGTGAACATATTTCAGCTGTTTAGATTGTTCTGAAGTGATTCACTTCAGTTCTTTCTTTTGCTATTTGTTATATGTTATTTACTATTCAAGGGCTGTATTTGGTTTTACCCACCCCACCTGGTAACAATATTACCTGGATCCTTACATCACTGGAAGTTCTATATAAAGAAGTAAAATCAAATAGATTTCATAACGCTCTCTCTTCCTACTGTTCTCTGTTCACATGCACATCTCTTACAAAATTTTGCACAAATACATAATAGGTATCTGTGATGAGGCCTATTTTCCACAAATAGTCTTTCAATAAAAGTAATTAGGTATCCACATGTTAATGGAAACAGTTGAAAGGTTTGAGAATACCATCTAATTTGTACTGACACCTTCAGTCAAATATCCAAGATTCCACCTAGAAGTAACAAGGAAATGGGATACTGGAATTTATTAGTTCTGTACTTCACTGAGCTCCTCCTCTTGTTGAAATGAGCATTTCTAAATATTTTTACATAATATTCACCTGGCTTTGATGCGAACTAAGTAGCATATGTATCTTCAGATTTCCCATAGTGCCCACAAGCATAAACCAGCAGTACTCCAGTATAACTGCAGGAATGCACAGTATGTTCCTGCAAGTATAAATCCAGAGCCAGAATACACCCCACTAAATCTATTTCAAATTATTTTTAATTTTATACTTCATATAATAATATATTGTGCATATAATAATAGACCATGCATCTCTTTTTTTGCTTTTAAGGAGATTTCCAGAAATTGTAAAACTACTATCTAAACCTAGATTTGACTTAGAGCATAATTAGAGTGTACCAGTTCAGAATTTAGTTCTGGTCCACATCATCTGTATTATGTGCCTCACAGCTCGGAAAATACCGTTTCTGCAATCATTTTCTCCACACATGCACAAACAAACAAAAGCAATACAAATTTGTCAAGTATAAAATAGGCTAAAAGAACGACAATGGGCCAAATTCTATCCCGAAGTCAACACTGGAGCTGAAGCACATTTTTGTAGGGAGACTTTAGCATCTCCTTTCTCACATTGGAACTGAATATTTGGTAAACTTTTTCTAGGATTCAAAGCTTTTGTTTTGAACACTAAAGAACTGTGATTCAGTGAACCCAGTAAAAATACCTCATCAACATCTCTTCAGGTGTGGCAAATGCTTGAATGCTCCTCTACCAGAAGCTTTCACTTACTGTGTTATGTGTCCGTATGTTTTCCTTTCAATCTGTTAAAGTTATCAGCCATGAGAATAAGTTCTTCAGATTTCTGATGAAAAAAATTTAGCTTGAACATTTACTGCATGGCTGCAGTTTATCACTCTTTCTACCCTAGTACAGAATGAGCTCTTCAATTTGCTTAAGTAAATATTGGCAACAAATCAAAGTAAGTACTGTAAGTCCATGGAACACAATTTTAAACTAACTATGGAAAGTCTGCCAGGGATAGCCATGATGTTAAATGTGTTAGGCTCACTAGTTTTCCTATGTGGTATATTCTTCCCTGACTATAAGCACACAAAGGAGAAAACAAAACCTATGAAATGTTACGTTGTCTAGTTCCTACAACGTCTTCAGAAATACTGTATTCATTTTCTTTCAAGGTCATTACAGCACTATTTAGACAGAGCTGGCAACCTGACTAATCACATTTGTTAATCTTAGGATCACATTAAGCCATTGTGTGACAGGAAAACTATGATATAGTGGAACATGGTGGGATGATACGCACAACCAGAGTGCTGCAATGGATGGCTATAAACTCTTCAGAAGGGATAGGCAAGGAAGGAGAGGCAGTGGGTAGCCCTGTATGCTAGGGAGTGTTTTGATTCTCTAGAGCTTAATGACGGCAACAATAGGATTGAGTGTTTATGGGTAAAAATCAGAGAGAAGGCCAACAAGGCAGATGTCATGGTGGGAGTCTGCTGTAGACCACCCAACCAGGATGAAGAGGCAGATGAAATATTCTGTAAGCAGCTGGGAGAAGTCTCACAATCACAAGCCCTTGTTCTCGTGGGGGACTTCAACTTACCAGATGTCTGCTGGAAATACAATACATTACAATTCTTTGCCTCAGTCTTTAATAGTAAGACCAGTTGTTCTTGGGGCACCCAGCCCCCTGAGCTGGAAGACAGCGACAGGGAGCAGAATGAAGCCCCCATAATCCAAGGGGAAATGGTTAGCCACCTGCTACATGACTTAGACACACACCAGCCTATGGGGCCAGAGAGGATCCACCCAGGGGTGCCGAGGGAGCTGGCAGAAGTGCTCACCAAGCCACTTCCCATCACTTATCAGCAGTCCAGGCTAACTGGGGAGGTCCCAGTTCACTGGAAGTTAGCAAATGTGATGTGCATCTACAAGGAGGGCTGGAAGGAGGATCTGGGGATCTACAGGCTTGTCAGCCTGACCTCGATTCCAGGGAAGGTTATGGAGCAGATCACCTTGAGTGCCATCATGTGGCATGTACAGGACAACCAGGTGATCAGACCCAGTCAGTGTGGGTTTATGAAAGGCAGGTCCTGCTTGACTAACCTATCTCCTTCTATGACAACGTGACCTGCTTAGTGGATGAGGGAAAGGCTGTAGGCATCATCTACCCAGACTTCAGTAAAGCCTTTGACACCATTTCCTACAGCATTCTCCCAGAGAAACTGGCTGCTCATGGTTTGTGGGGGTGTATTCTTCACTGGGTAAAAAACTGGCTGGATGGCCAGGCCCAAAGAGTTGTGGTGAATGGAGTTAAATCCAGTTGGCAGCTGGTCACAAGTGGTGTCACTCAGGGTTCAGTACTGAGGCCAGTTCTGTTTAGTATCTTTACGAATTATCTGGATGAGGGGATTGAGTGCACCTTCAGCAAGTTTGCAGACAATACCAGGCTGGGCAAGAGTGTTGATCTTCTTGAGGGTAGGAAGGCTCTACAGAGGGATCTGGACAGGCTGGATCGATGGACTGAGGCCAATTGTATGAGATTCAACAAGGTTCAGTGCTGGGTCCTGCTCTTGGCTCATAACAACTCTCTGCAACGCTACAGGCTTGGGGAAGAGTGGGTGGAAAAGCTGCCTGGCGGAAAAGGATGTGGGGGCCTTGGCCAACAGCTGGCAGAATGTGAGCCAGCAGTGTGCCCAGGTGGCCAAGAAGTCCAACAGCATCCTGGCCTGTATCAGAAACAGCGTGGCCACCAAGACTAGGGAAGTGATCATCCCACTGTACTCAGCACTGGTGAGGCCACACCTTGAATAGTGTGTGCAGTTTTGGGCCCTTTGCTACAAGAAAGACATTGGGGTGCTGGAGTGTGTTTAGAGAAGAGGAACAAAGCTGGTAAAGGGTCTAGAGAGCAAGTCTCACGAGGAGTGACTGAGGGAGCAGGGGTTGTTCAGCCTGGAGAAAAGGAGGCTGAGGGGAGACATTATCACTTTCTACAACTACCTGAAAGGAGGCCGTAGTGAGGTGGGTCTCTTCTCCCAAGTAACAAGTGATAGGACAAGAGGAAATGGCCTCAAGTTGCACCATGGGAGGTTTAGATTGGATATTAGGAAAAATTTCTTCATTGAAAGAGTTGTTAAGCATTGGAACAGGCTGCCCAGGGAAGTGGTTGGAGTCATTATCCCTGGAGATATTTAAAAGACGTGTAGATGTGGTGCTTAGGGATGTGGTTTAGTGGTGGGCTTGGCAGTGCCAGATTAATGGTCGGACTTGATGATCTTACAGGTCTTTTCCAACCCAAACGATTCTATGATTTCTGTAATATTTTAATTAAAGTTCTCTCTTAGGTCTATGTTTTCTAGAGTTGTACTGTAGCTTTGTATTATGCTTCTTTGGTTACCAGGAACTCCAGCAGGGCACCAGGAAATAGTACTATAAAAGACAATTGGGATCCTGCATATGAACTTGTCTGGACTCGCATACATCCACAAAAGTATATTTCCACCAAAGGGTGGCTTGCAACATGCTAGGCTGCATTTAATTCAACAGTGGTGTGGTCAGGACCCTGTTAAGCTCCCTGTGGAGTTACTCTGGATTTATACCAGTGTGATTGTGATTAAGATTAACTCAGGCTGTGAGATCTAGCTGTAAAAATTTATCTCCCTACAGTTTCCAGTGGCTGTAGAATTCAGTCTTCTCAAACACTTATCTTCTTTTCCATAAATTACATGTAAACTACAGGCAGGTACCCCAGAGCATATGAACACATTTTGTACTCAAGACTCCAGTGTTGTCCTAAAGGAATCATAATAAATAATAGAAAACCCATGACTTACAAAAAGAAAAAAAAAATAAAAAAAAGCAACACACGAAAATGTAATAATCCATGATTCACATTTTCCATCAGAACTATACAGAAAATACAGCCTTGCTGCAGGTGCACTTTTACAGTATTGTAATTTCTTGCCTGGAAAACAATCACAAGTCATCATAATGATTATAAAATGTATGATTATATAAAACTTCACTTTACATTCATTGGACAACTTTGCTTTGCAGCTCAGTTTTATTGGCTAGTCTTGGTTCTCCTATGCTGGATATAGCATGGACATTTGTAAAAACATATAATAAAAGCAAATTTAAAACTATACTAAAGCTAATAACTCGTCTTCAAAATCATACAGGAGCTTGGTGCTTGGGTAGTAGACATAGACAATTGCTCAACACTTTGGTCTCCAACAAACAGCAAATCCTCCCAGTTTTTCTCCTGAAGGAAACTTGCACACACACACACTACTTGCTTTTTGGATAAATGTAGCCTGTGATAAACTCAGCAAGCACCAGCCAAGCTCATCCACCCCCACTGGCTTCTTGTGAAAGCATTCCCCTCATTGAGATGTCCGCCCATCTCAGCACCCCCGTTCCTCTTCCATTCCTGCCTGCAAGCACAGCAGCTTCTTCTCCCTCATCTCTGCCCCTCATCCTCCACTAGCTATGTCTTATCTCTAGGAACGAGTCTTTGTCCCTCTTTCTCTCACAAGAACCCCAAAGTATTGCCAGGTCTCAAGGTTTGGAGGTGAAACACTGAGGATATGAGGTAGACTTCAGTGGGTGCCCTGAATGGTGCCAGGGCAGGTGAAGATGATGGCTGGATGAATTGCCAGTGTGTGCGGGAAGGGGACAGGAGCTCAGCAGTGCCAGGGACCTGTGGCTAAGGAGATACCGAGCCTTCAGCAGTGGGGTCCTGGGCCCAAAGGGTGCAAGGTGGGGACAGGGCAGGCTAGTTAGGTTGCAGAGATACAAAAAGAAGAAGTAATTCAAGAAGGTACTTAGGAAAAGGAAGAACAGGAAGGAAGGAAGAAATTGGTGGGGAAGAAAAAAAGACAAGTCAAAATCAAGACCACAGATACACAGATATCCTGGAAATCACTTGCAAACAAAGGACACAGCTCTTGAACCTAGTTGATGCCCAACCCAGATTGTTTTACCCTTATTAAATCAGCATTTCTTGAGGTAAGTTATTTTCTTTCCTAGTCAGCTGTTCAGCTCACCACCTTTTGCTTCAGTGTCTCTGCCCAGCATTTGCCAAAGCACGAGTGAAAGATCATTGCTCATCACAAGATCCTTGATTCACACAGAGGAGCCATAGCTAAAGAATACTCTATTAAGCCAATGATCCAATGCCATTCTTTTCCTCAGTCTTGGACTACATTCCATTTATTTATGCCTTTTCCAGCTCCAGTCTAGATCCCTACCACACATTGTGCCAGGGCCAAAGACGGATGTCTGTTTTAGGGTGGACTTAAGCAGTACCCACAGAATGATTAGCTGTCTATTCCTTGCAGGTAACCAATAGTTCCAACTTGGATTGTCTACAAATAAAAATACTACAGACCTGGACCTTCTCTCGGATATATTCCCCAGATAAATGACATAAAGAAAAGAGATTCTTTAATCCCAGCCCACTGAGACAGACACCAACAACTGCATATATGAACTCTAGCAAGATTCACTCTGGGCAAGCAAGATTCACTAAACTAAACAACTTTGTGATTTAAAAGTTCTGACAATACAAGAAGCAAGGACTGAATGCTGAAAGCCACAGTGCCTGAATTGTAGGTGCTGAAATACAAACCAGCCCCTCCACAGCTAGGCTTCCTATGTGTGCAGTTCAAGTCAGAAATCCCAGGAAGGCATCCCAACATCTCCGGTACCAAGAGGACATATATCTAGAGCTAGCTAACATGAAAAATGGTCAGCAGTAGGGTGTCAGCAGCTTCCTTTCACCCCACAGCTGAAGCTCCCTTCTTTGTGCTGCAGAGAACACTTCTCTTTGAGATCCAGAGTCGCTCCTGAAGCCCTTCTTCCAGAAACTAGCCACAGATCATTAGGGTCTTTAAAAAGTTGGTGTACCAGAGATCCCACCACCAGTGTTTTATACAATAGCCTACTGGATGGAGCACTTCAGTAGTTCTTTCTTCTGCCAGAAAGGTTCAGGTTCCCTGCCCTAAACACAAGACATCCCTCCAGGCTCTCAGGTGATGAAAGTATGGCTGCATATCCAGCTGGGACAGTCACCTGGGAAAACTGAGACTCAGGTTCCAGTTTGTGCTCCAAAGCCTATAGAGATGTTTTCCTATCTATGAATTATTCAATGTGAAAGAAAAAAAAAATCACTGAAAATATTATGGGGGACGTGTGTCCCTAAAAACACCTCGAAGCTAACTCTATTAAGGTAACAACTAACAAGCACAAACCAAGACATTGAGTCTTGGTTTCTTTATTGCACTACGAGAGGAACTGAGAACACTTCTCCAAGCAAGAGAGATTAAAGCCTTTTCCCAAAATGGGTGGGAAAACTATTTCTGGATTTTTTCTGAGCAGGGGATGGAACTGAACCTGGATTTTCCACATTCTGGGTAAGGGCATTAATCTCTAGGCTTTGAGGGCAGGGGATGGTAAAAGAAGAAATAGCCACAACTTTTGAAAGAAAGCAGGCTCTGTGACATCCTTTTCAGGATTTATTTATATTGTCCCTGAGAGCTGGGCTCTGAGAACGTCTAAAAGATCTGTCCCATTTGGAGAACTAGTTCTAACATCCCCACCTGGTTTAGATGCTAGGACTCAAATGGCTATGAGGCTGTCTAGCAGCAGAACTCCAGGCAACTGAGGAAACATGAAATTTAAAAAAAATTAATTAGGCACCACTTGCAAAATCCCCAAAACTCGTGCTCTGAGGCTGCTACCTCCTTGAGGTGCTTAAAACCCATCTAAGTTTAAGGTACCTAAATCTAACTGGAGGGTGACCTTCAGCTGCAGATGCCCTGATTTGTTTTATGTTATTAAGATAAACTGACATTTAGTTGAGTGAAGGTGATGAGCTCTGTCATGCTCACAGTAAGACAACTCACGTCAGTGCTCACAGATGGCCATTATGTAAAGACTGGGTGGGTGACTTTACCCAACAACAGGAAAATACATACTACCTCATCCTAGCTACCAGCAAGTGTTTGGGAGACCTGTCTGGTTTCCATGTTTCATAGAATTATCATTGGGATTGCTGCTACAGAGACATGTATTATTTTTGCAATTCCCCTTTATCAGAAGAGAGAAAATTAGATTACTTCCATAAGGGTTATTACTGTTTATTTTTTTTTTCATGCTGCTTTTCTGGGTCATGATTTAGGTGAAATTTCAGTAAATTTGTGTTCTTTCTGACCTGTAGACTTTTTCAGACTACTAGTAATCCCACAGAAGCCAAAGAGAAAAAAGAAAGCCCCCCTCAAAAAATATACTCTAAAGAAAACAGAAATATCATCAATAAACAAAGAGAAAAATGTGAATTGATTTGGAATCAGAATATTCATTTAAAGAGTTTCAAAACACCAGCCTGCTCCCTCCTGCACGCAAGCAATTTCCAAAATGTAAAACAGGTTTGCAAGGTGCCTTTCACTTACAGTGGCGTTAGATGGGAGAGCATGGAGCAGTGTGGTAAAATAAAAATTTACATATATCAGGAGCACTTAGAACTTGCTATCTATAGAAATGTGTGCTTTATTTCCACCACAGATTAATGAAACACCTCGCAAATGTTGTGCATTTGTGGAGAGCGCGCAGGTCTGTAGGCAGCATACATATTACATAGTATGCACTACTTCTGCGCATTGCTTTCGAGCATCATCACCAGAGGCTTTTTAAGACTCTGCAGCCGTGGAATTAGCTGTGGTATTGCCAGCCAGCTGTGTATCCTCCATGGACTTTGGAACAAGCTATAAAAGTAAAAAGAAAAACATACTTTGCCAGCTCCTCACAAAACAGAGCCAGCACTTTAAAACCAAGTGGGTCCTTTTCCACCCGACAAATCTTTAGGCCAGCCTCACAGGTCACCATTCGGGATTACGTCAGGGACTAACCAGTTGGGTTCAGGCAGGCTCGGGTTGGTCTGGCAGGCTGCGTGAAGCAAACAAAAGCCAGACCAAGACAAAAAGTTGAGGGAGTGGGATAGGAGGAAATGAAGAAGACTGTTCCAAAGGCTTTTAAATTACGATGGCCATGTTGTTGCAATACTATTGGAAAATTAAATGAATTGCTCCCTTCCTTAGCCCCCTCCTGCTGTGGCTGTATTTCTTTTAGCTACGGGCCTGAGTCAGTAAAGATGCATCCAATTTCTATTCTGTCCAAATGCTTGTAATCATTGCAGAAGCCAGACAGAGATTTCAGTACAGTGAGCTTTTATGACAAACAAGGCTGTTCATTAGGTGGTTCTTGGCCTTCAGAGTTTTCAAGACAACAGAACTGCTGGGAGAAGGTCACAAATTTACCCCAAAAAGGGCTGATTTCCACAAAATTCTGGTCACTTATTTTCTTAAAGCAGAAGACTTTAAAGAGCTTCTGTTCAGGAACCCAAAAGCTGAAGCACCTTGACTCTGCAGTCACTACTGAAAAAAGGCAGACTGTCTTTATTATGTTTTAGTTCACAGTTACATTACTGGAAAGCCAAAGGTTTTCTAGGCACTGTAAAACCACATAATAAAAGCAGTGCACATTTTCTGTAGAAGCCAGGAGCTCTGTAACTTCACAATCCATAATACAGTTCGCAAGGATGCAGATACGCGGAAACCATTTTTTTTAGTACACTACAGTAAATATAATCTAAATTTTGCACAATGTTTGAGTCTCACCTGGCACAGGTTGCCAGAATCCCATTGGTAGCATTCCAATAAAACACTGCTCTTTACATGAGATCTATCACCCTTTCTTGAGTTGTTCTGTAGCCATTAAACGCACCATGGGTGCAATGTCAGCCACATAAGCTAGCAAGTTCCCTGTAGAGCACAAAGAAGTACATTAAAAGAAATTGAAATAGTAGAGCATGAGAAATTGTGAATTTCATGGTGAATTCTCCTTCACTTTGTTTGCCCTTCTCCCCTTAAATACCTAAGATGTCTTTTTAAAGAAAGAGGGTTCTTTTCTGTTTTGCATTTTGTTTCCTCTTACTTTACTCATGTAATTCGTTGCAGACTTCAGGACAGTAACCCCTGTAGAATTTGCTAGTGGCCCACAGAGCTAGCATAAAATAAAAAGTTACAAGTCCACATAACCTTAATTTTATGGTTATAAGCTATATTTACTGCTATATCATAAGTTTGAAAAGACTGCTAAGTGTTCAGTGTGGGAATGCAGGGAATTTCTCTTAAGTTAGTTTTATGGAGAAAAGTGTTGTTAAACTGCAGGAAAGGTTACAGTCCTTTCAAGTCCTCCAGAGCAGAATGCCTATTAGGTGCTTTTAGGGTATTTATAAAATACTCCAACCGCTCCCTCAGTATCATTCATTGAAATTCAAATTCAGGACCTTTGCTCTGTTCAAGACCCTTTGGTTTTAACACTGGAAACTTACCTGAGTGAGAATGCTATCAAAAATCAAGGTGGGAAAATTTGCTTTTTAACTCTTACTCACTTGCACTTTTTTAAGTTTGCAAGTGTTTCTCACAGCTGCACATAAGTGTGGTGCAGCCCAGCGAGTGTACAGTGTACTAAGCTGAGACTTCAGCAACACGAAAGATGGGAGTGCTCCTAGGGCTTTTGTCCTGATTTTACCTGATGAGTCTGGCCACGATATAACCTTCTGTGTGCCTCAGTTTCCCTATCTGTAAAACCACAATGACAGTACTGACTACCGAACATGCTGAATCCTCTTGTGACCTGCCAAAGAACAAATGCTAACCAAGAGGAAGTACTGTTGTGCCACACACCTCTCAGCACCCCCTTCTCCCCTCAGTCCCTCACTCTCCTCTTCCAAGGCATGTGCTCAGTTTGCTGGGAGGCCACACAATAAACTGGACTAAACGCTGCCTGCAGACAGAGACCTAATGGGATACCTGTGTTGTGGAGTCAACCTGACCATGTACAGTAAACCTACTGCCTCCAGAAAGTGGATTGGCACTGCTGTTACAGGTCAGGACTGGCTAGGATGTGGGGACAGGGTTGGAGGACACTTTATCTGCCCTGTGTGGTAGCTACATCCCTGTCTGTCCCTTGAATGTGTTCCTGAGATGTAATGTGGGGGGCCGCAGGGCTTGGGGCAGAGGTGGCAGGAAAGACAGAAACCTGGCACTGAAGACTATGCACTGCCCCAGGGTACCTGGGTACCCGGGGTACCCCATAGATTCTAAGTTTCATACACAGCACACTCCTGTCTTTTTAAAAATCTCCTTTCTTATATCCACTTTTTTAAATTAATTTGTCATTCACATCTACTGCAAGTGATGAAGTTTCCATCTTTGCCTTGTTGCTCGCATCATTTTTATTTTAATTCTCCATTTCATTTTTATAAGGAATAGCTTATTAGTTTTTACAGAAAGTCAAGAGGATCCCAGCCTGAAACAAGCCTTTGTGATTCAGACTACAGTGCCATTTAAAACAGGAAAATAAACTGTGTGATAGAGACACTGAAGAGCAAATGTCTTCTGGAATTAGTTTGCTCTTTCAGGCATTAAGGTTCTTTAGAGTGTAAAGAAAAACTCTTTTATCTTCCAACTACCGAGTTCACTAGCAGCATCTTTTGGTTTTAAATGACTGATAATGTACTCTCCCAGTGGAGGTCATTAAAATAAATTTTAGATCGGCCTAACAACACCTTGAAGTTCAGTTTACATTCTGCCAGCTTGTCCTAAAAACCAGTAATGTCACCCTGCAATGCCCTCTGCTGGGAGACGGGACTTGCAGCTGGAAGGAGCGCTACGAGTTCATGTCCTCAAGCAAGGAATAGATACAGTGAGATGGACTGGATTTGCACCTTCTGTGTGAAATCCTGACCCCGCTGAAATCAGTGGGGTTCTCGCTGTTAATTTTCACTTTGCCCTTAATCGTTCCCCCTTCTGAAAACTGTGCTGTTATTAACTGCACTGGAAAAAAACTGTTTATTTCAAGTCCAAATGAAAACTTCATTACTGACTTACAGACATGAAGGTCTCCTTTTAGCATTTCTTGAGCTCCTAGTGAGAGGTTTCATAAGGAGGCTTTCAGATGCAAAAGACATTGTTCCTCTTGACATTCTCCTAAGTCATTTTAAACGTAAAAGCCTGTCCAAAATCACACACGCAAACAGCATTCATGTTACACAGGTGTGATTCTGCCTAACCCAGATTTTCACTGAACAGGATTCCTGTGCTGAGAAAATGAAGCCAGGCAAATGTTATGCAGTAAAACAAGAGAGTGTATCTGGAACCTGATGTGTGAGAACACCAACCCTGTCAACTGCCACCTCCTACTCCCTTTGAGATGCAGCATCCTGGCGCTTGAGGAAGAAAAACGTGAATTGGCCTTGCCAAGGAGTGGGATGCTAGTGTGGAGTTCACACAAGCAGCAATCATCCCCCTCCCACGCATACTGGCACCACAACCCCATGGCTTATGGGTTAGTTATTCCTAGCTCACAACTCATCTGCAGAATCATCCCTGAAAAATATTTTCCAGCCTTGGCAAGGGTGATGTAACACCATCACTGCTTTGTTTGCAGCTCCTGTGTCCCTCAGCTAGGATGGCTTCACATGTTTTTTGTCTCTCGTTGCAGCTGTGCAATGGGCAACAAGAAGGAAGGATTTTTCCACAATAGCCTCAGTCGTCTCTGCTGGATGCTTGAGTAGTAAACTCACATTCTACAGCTTAGGTCCTTTCTCGCAGGCCAATTCTTTTATATTTACTACTAATTATTATTTCTATTTTTTAATGGAAACATTTTTTCCTTGTGATGAGAAATTTCCTCTGCATTAACCTGCTTTATCACCGTGTGCCTCCCTCTGCTCTACTTTACAGGGACAGACACCCTTGGTGCCAGAGAACGCAGGTGCAGCAAAGCCGCACAGTGCCTGGCAACACCATTTTTATTTGAAGTTACACATAATTATCATTGATTTGGAAGTGTGATGTCCTTGATACACAGCCTTACAAGCTAACAGTTTTGGTTTTTTTTCCAGAAATGACTTTACGATGTTTGTTATGCCCTCATGGAGATCAAAATGTCACAGTTATAAGCAGTTTTCAGGACTATGCCAGGTTCATTTAAAAGCCCCCAGATAAGTGGGGTTTTTTTGCTTTTTATAATGTCCTGAAAATCCTTTGCTTCCCTTGGTAAGCCCCACACTGTTGCACTTGTTTGAAAATGGGCATGTGTGGCTACAAACACACAAAAGTATGTTAAACCCTGACAGCAAGGGCTCAGATTGTCACTCTGGACACTTACCTGCTCTTCTCAGGAATATCTTCCTTTGCAAGAGAACTGGGTATCCCAGGGACCAGCTGGTGGGTGCTCACACATCCTGACCCTGAAATTACTATTTTGAGGGAAGGTTGAAAGTAACTGAAAGTTGTTCCAGTCCTGATGCCAGTCTGATCCCTTACGGGTGAGGCAGCTGTGCCAGAAAACCGAACAGAAAATCCACCCTCTGAGCTGGCACGTTTGATGAAAGGATCGGCAGTGAAGTCCAAGACTGAATTTGTCTCCAGCTTAAACTGTCCTCTGATCAAAGACTGTCTCTCAACATCACAAACGAATAACGTTATATGAGGAATCTTGACATGCTGCTACTTTTGCTGCCAAGTGGTCTTTCAAGAAGTTGTCTCCCAAACTGATATCTCTACAGAATACTTTCATCCACAGAAATGCTTGCTAGTGGTTAAATTATGGCCAAGAATCTACATTTGGCCTGAATTTGCTCATGTTGATGCATTGTACCACTACTGGAAAATAAGTGTGGTGTCACTCAAAATGATATTATACTGGAGTGTGACCAGGAATGGGATTAGAGAAATATTGTGCGACTGAGAGAAAGAAGTTGAACTGGTTCTATATTTGCTGGAGGCAGCAGAACACCTTGGTTGAGAGGCAGTCACTGTGCCAACTCCATCCCAGATGGTGGGACAAGAGACGGGAAGGCAGAAAGGGCTGCAACATGCCGTCACTACATCAAAAAGAAGAGTGCCTCCCTGACATCATTTCCCTCCCAGCTGGCAGCAGGTAGCATGGAGAAAATGACAGCTTTGGTATTCCCAGGCTCTGCTGAACTCTGTCATCACCTGACCCCTGGAGAGCTCATCATTCAGAGAAGAGGGCTGAGGAAAGCTCTGCTCAACCTCAGTTAAGGCTCCCTTTGTTCCCAGAGAAAACAGAGGAGGCAAATAAATTAACATCCTGCCCTAGGAAGTTTTTTTGTCCTCATCAGTGTGGTGGCAAAATCCAGTTTTATCAATACCACTGAGAAGGCTTGCAGTGGGCTTGAGGCTTAGAGAACATGATGGCTTCCACCCAGGACAGCCTTCCAGCTTTCTGTCCTCTCTTCCTAAGGATACACTGAGAAAGTATCCAAAAAAAAACAAACAACAAAAAAAAACCCAGCATCATCAGACAAAGCGATCATTCTGTACTTTTCCAGCCCTCAGCAGTCAGTAACTTTTCTGTTTGCACCAATATAAGCCCCAAGCCGTCAGTGGGAGACATGATGTGCACAAGCAACTTCACTCATTTCCTAAGAGGGCAAAATTCAGAGTGTGACCTCAACTCTTCTTAGCTGAAGGCCCCGTATGTCAGATTCACCTCGGTGCAATTCCAGGGACTGGTCTGGAATCAATTTGACCCAGTAAGCCTCTTTGATTGCATCAGGCCTTTCAGAAGTTTTGAACAACAAGACTCTAAACAGCAGGCGGCAATCTGCACAAAAACAATCATTGCAGTGTAAGGAATTGTTAAAGGTCTGTGTCTTTTTTTTTTTTTNCGATGTTTGTTATGCCCTCATGGAGATCAAAATGTCACAGTTATAAGCAGTTTTCAGGACTATGCCAGGTTCATTTAAAAGCCCCCAGATAAGTGGGGTTTTTTTGCTTTTTATAATGTCCTGAAAATCCTTTGCTTCCCTTGGTAAGCCCCACACTGTTGCACTTGTTTGAAAATGGGCATGTGTGGCTACAAACACCCAAAAGTATGTTAACCCCTGACAGCAAGGGCTCAGATTGTCACTCTGGACACTTACCTGCTCTTCTCAGGAGTATCTTCCTTTGCAAGAGAACTGGGTATCCCAGGGACCAGCTGGTGGGTGCTCACACATCCTGACCCTGAAATTACTATTTTGAGGGAAGGTTGAAAGTAACTGAAAGTTGTTCCAGTCCTGATGCCAGTCTGATCCCTTACGGGTGAGGCAGCTGTGCCAGAAAACCGAACAGAAAATCCACCCTCTGAGCTGGCACGTTTGATGAAAGGATCGGCAGTGAAGTCCAAGACTGAATTTGTCTCCAGCTTAAACTGTCCTCTGATCAAAGACTGTCTCTCAACATCACAAACGAATAACGTTATATGAGGAATCTTGACATGCTGCTACTTTTGCTGCCAAGTGGTCTTTCAAGAAGTTGTCTCCCAAACTGATATCTCTACAGAATACTTTCATCCACAGAAATGCTTGCTAGTGGTTAAATTATGGCCAAGAATCTACATTTGGCCTGAATTTGCTCATGTTGATGCATTGTACCACTACTGGAAAATAAGTGTGGTGTCACTCAAAATTATATTATACTGGAGTGTGACCAGGAATGGGATTAGAGAAATATTGTGCGACTGAGAGAAAGAAGTTGAACTGGTTCTACATTTGCTGGAGGCAGCAGAACACCTTGGTTGAGAGGCAGTCACTGTGCCAACTCCATCCCAGCTGGTGGGACAAGAGACGGGAAGGCAGAAAGGGCTGCAACATGCCGTCACTACATCAAAAAGAAGAGTGCCTCCCTGACATCATTTCCCTCCCAGCTGGCAGCAGGTAGCATGGAGAAAATGACAGCTTTGGTATTCCCAGGCTCTGCTGAACTCTGTCATCACCTGACCCCTGGAGAGCTCATCATTCAGAGAAGAGGGCTGAGGAAAGCTCTGCTCAACCTCAGTTAAGGCTCCCTTTGTTCCCAGAGAAAACAGAGGAGGCAAATAAATTAACATCCTGCCCTAGGAAGTTTTTTTGTCCTCATCAGTGTGGTGGCAAAATCCAGTTTTATCAATACCACTGAGAAGGCTTGCAGTGGGCTTGAGGCTTAGAGAACATGATGGCTTCCACCCAGGACAGCCTTCCAGCTTTCTGTCCTCTCTTCCTAAGGATACACTGAGAAAGTATCCAAAAAAAAACAAACAACAAAAAAAAACCCAGCATCATCAGACAAAGCGATCATTCTGTACTTTTCCAGCCCTCAGCAGTCAGTAACTTTTCTGTTTGCACCAATATAAGCCCCAAGCCGTCAGTGGGAGACATGATGTGCACAAGCAACTTCACTCATTTCCTAAGAGGACAAAATTCAGAGTGTGACCTCAACTCCTTTCTCCTCCTGGCCACAGCTTAGCTGAAGGCCCCGTATGTCAGATTCACCTCGGTGCAATTCCAGGGACTGGTCTGGAATCAATTTGACCCAGTAAGCCTCTTTGATTGCATCAGGCCTTTCAGAAGTTTTGAACAACAAGACTCTAAACAGCAGGCGGCAATCTGCACAAAAACAATCATTGCAGTGTAAGGAATTGTTAAAGGTCTGTGTCTTTTTTTTTTTTTTTTCCAAATGTTTCCTAACTGAGCAAATGCTGCAGCGGGTTCGTGGGAGAAGGTCTTGAGGCACCCCTGACTTTGGCACTGTTATCCCATAGACACTCCATACATTTTTGGCACCTTGCAGCAGACACATTGACAGCCACAAGATTGATGGAAAGGGAAAGAAGCTGTTTTGCAGTCCAAAGAGAATGTACTCGGATTTCTAAGGCCATTTGAAAGAATGCCAGAATGATACTGGATTTCGGCATTCTTAAGCTCCTTTAAGATGATGCAGCAAGTGGTCTTTTCCACATGTGATGATGTATTTCAGGACAAGAGTTTCTTCAAGATTTTCCAAGCCTGTGGGCTCCTGATCCTTTTTCAAATTACAGAGATGATAGCATACCAGGGAGACTTGTGATTAGTTTAAACTCGCCACAGCTGCAAGAGATGAATGTAAAAATTCCGCCAAAAAATCCACTTCTTCTGGATTGAATTTACCTACATGACACCAAGTCCTGACCAAGGGACCACTTAAAAGAGCTGGAGCAGCATCAACACTATTTAGTTTCTTCCATCACATCAACCCAAGGAAGGCTCACAACTGTTCTACCCAGCAGATCTCCCTCAGCAGCTCTGCCATGATATGGGCTGGGGTATTAACGAAGCCCCAAGATGCATGGGGAGGAAAATGGAATGACGAAATAAAAGCTTAAGTACGGGGCAATTCAAACAGGGCTTGCAACTCATTACATGGAATACCAGGAGAATTGTAAAACACCTTGTAACTGAGAGACTTTGCTTGGAGCTGTTAAGGACTGCAGTCCCCACTTCATCACAGGCTGACAAACTTTGAACAGTCTTGGCAACAGGGGAGTGCAAGCACCGAGCTTTGTGTCTCAGCTGACCTGAGGAGACGGCAATGCTTTGTTTTGCTTAACAGGACCTCTCTCTCTCAAAATTGCTTCCTTGGGTTTCTAATCAAATATAATAATATACTGCATTCAGCTCCATCGCTTGTCTCCAAGCATCAGCATTGACAATGCTGGCTGTGGGCCCACCCTGAGACACCTGACCTTCCGTTTGTCTCGGAAGACTCAGGAGGCTGGAGCACATGTTGGAAGACCAGTGACTGACATCTCCTGTGTTTGTCTGGATTTATTAACATGGCAATAGGCGAGACCCAGTTTTATCATTGAATCATGGAATCATTAAGACTGGAAAAGACCTCAAGGATCATCAAGTCCAACCATCAACCCAAGACCACCTAGCCCACTAAACCATGTCTTGAAGCACCATATCTACACGTTTCTTGAACACCTTGTTGATGCCTTCAAGCTGGAGGTGACAACCTTGTTAAGCAAAAGTTTGTCCTTGGTTAGTAAAGGGAGTAAAGCCTTTGGTGCGTTCATCGCTTCTTCTTATCAGCAAGGAACAGGATTATTGCCTTTTTACAACCAAGATGTTTGAGACATCCCAAGGCGTTCCCTTCTCAGGGCCTTTGACAGGCAGTGAGTCCTTTACAGTCACGCTGTGGGCAGTCCCTGCAGTCCCCTCTCAGTGACATTGCACTGTTGCAGTTGTAATTTTGGATGCTGGTAGAGTGTCCATAAGGGATTGTCTCTGCTCTTTGTTCCTTCCACTCTGCTGATGCCTAACCTCTCCTTCCCAAATCTGTGGTTCTTGCTCATCTGTTCCTTTTCAATAAAGCACCATTTCTTTTAATAGAGAATGGTCAGCCCCTTGCTTAGATCAGATGAAAGATGAGTTTAGTGCAGGTTTCAGTTAGGAAGAGCCCAAGGACAAAGTCTGAAAGCCAGCAATATGAGATTCCCAAGTACCACAATAAATTTAACCCCAAATCGTCAAAAATTCCATGAGATTTCTGCCCTTTTGGATCCAAGAAAATCCTGTTAAGCAGGTCTGATGTTTAGATGCATAGGAAGTAGTACTTGGGTTCTGGACAGGATTTTTAATGCTCCTATCCACTCTGAAATTCAGGAAAAAAAATTACTTCTGGTTTCCAGTTTTGGCCACTCTGGATTTTCAGGCAGATATGAACATATCAGCAAAGACCTGCTCCCATGGGAATAGGCTTTGCTCTTTCACAAATAACTGGTATTTCCAGTGCCACTGCACAAACACAATCCAAATCCTGCAAACAGCATAAATGCTTCATGCCTCAGCTGCCGGCAGCCACACTGAGAAGGAGCTACGGACATGCAGCTTGTAGAACTGACTCAT
>VZTO01010179.1:262498-284964 GCA_013400615.1 Syrrhaptes paradoxus
CTCAATTGGTTGATGCAGCAGTGCTACAGGCCTCCCTTTCTTTGACAAAGAGCTAGCAAACAGCACACTTGAGTGACAAGACTCCTCATGTGAGTGAAAGCGAAGTGCAGGCAATCTCTTTAAATTCATACAGTTTGGCAGGAATTCCTTCAGACCCCTTGTGGTTGTATAGCATGAGGAGAGAACTCCCTCTGACATTTTTATATTCCTACTGCTGAAGATTAATGTGAAAAATCAGGGTTGTCCAATTTGTTGCTCAATAAGTGCAGCATGGGTTATATTCTCATAGTTTTCTTCAGGGTTGGAAGTGGCTGGAGATAAGGAAGCAAAAAAAAAGACCTATGATAGGATGGTTCAGCAGGGACTGAAAGGCATCATCCTGCAGTTTACATCTGTCTGGTCATGATTTGGATAGCCTACCTTAGATACTACAGGAATATTAGAGGACAAAGGCTGTAACCAGTTTTATGTTTTAACTTAGACTTAGAACTGCTCTGGTCATGCTACAAAATGAAGGCTGACTTGTTTGTTTTTCAGATCAGCTAAACTGTTAATGAGTGCTGGAAGCAGTGAAGAAGATATAGATGACATTATTGATGAAATCTGTAATGACAGCAGCTTCACCAAAATACCTCTGGTGAGTAGGAGTCTGGAGAAATCCAGAATGAATGAAGTTCAGCGATGGAGAGAAAAGCACCATAAACTAAAACTGGTTTAAAGCAAAACAGGAACTAAAACAAGCTGTAGGATAAACTTGGAAAAAAAAAAGCAGAAAGGAAAATGTAGCAATCCTGTAGTGAGGAAGAGGAGAGATACAAGATGGTCTTAACTAGGCAGTAACAGGCAATTAAAGCAAATGCTAGTTCAAGATAGACCATAGTGTCAAATATCACAGAGTCACGGAGTGGTTGAGGTTGGGACCTCTGAAGGTCATCTGATCCAACCACCTGCTCAAGCAGGACTACCTAGAGCTGGTTGCCCAGGACCATGTCCAGATGGCTTCTGAATACCCCCGAGGATGGAGACTCTACAGCCTTTCTGAGTAACTTGTTACAGTTTTTGACCACTCTCTCAAGAAGTAAAGAAGGTTTTTTTTTCATATGTTTAACTGGAATTTATTGTATTTCGATTTGTGCCTGTTGCCTCTCCTCCCCACTGAGAAGAGTCTGGCTACATCTTCTTTATTCTTCCCCATCTTGTATTTTTATGCATTGATAAAATTCTCCTGACCCTTGTCTTCTCCAGGCTAAACCATTCCAGCTCTCTCAGCCTCTACCTGTATGGCAGATGGTCCAAGTCCTTAATCACCTTCATATGGTCCTTTGCTGGACCCACTCCATTATGTCCATGTCTCTTTTTTACTGGTCACAGCACTCCAGACATGTCTGTGAGCCCATATCTGGAGGACTATGTCCAGTTCTGGGCTCCCTAGAGAGATGGAGCTGGATAGCCTCCAGCAAAGGGCTGTGGAGATGATTAAAGTGACCGCAGTGTCTTTCATATAAGGAGAGGCTGAGAGAGCTGGGACTGTTCAGCCTGGAGAAGAGAAAGCTCCAGGGGGATCTTATCAATCTGTGTATAAATAATTGATGGGAGGAGCAAAGAAGGGTCCAGACACTCCTCTGTAGTGTCCAGTCTCAGGACAATATGCAGTGGGCACAAACTGAAACACACAAAATTCCATCTGTACAACAGAAAGTACATTTTTACTGTGGGCGTGGTCACACACTGGGACAGGCTGCCCGGAGAAGTTATGGAGTCTCTGTGGAGACTTCCAGTATTCTCGAAGTCAAACTGGTTTTTGTGCAGCAAATAAGAAACTTTTCAAAGACACACTATCTTTTTTAATAATACAAATCCTTGATGTGTTTTCAGTAACACAAAAGCTCAAGAAGACTGAGGGAAAAAATTCCTAAATTAAAACTGTTTCTAAAAGCAAAAATTATTAAAAAGAGGGCATGAAATACTAAATCTTGATTGTAAAGTCAAAGTGATCATGTGGTGTTGGATTCCTTCAGGCAGAGCTGGGAATTCAGTATGGGAAGAGAAGCTTCGTTCTTCATTTATCTGTTACTTCAGCAGCTTTTGTCTCAAAGAGCCTCACAGAAACCTGAGCAAGAAAATTCCCAGATTCTTAGTCCCTTTTTGGTGTGACTGGGATTTTGTGGCTCCTGATTATTAAGTAGAACAGAATATTGTTACCTTGCTGTAATGCTGCCTTTTATTCTCTGATTGCTTTTTAAATAGAAATTGAAGTCTAACTCTGCAAGTCTCACACCTGAAAGCAATAGTGCTGTTATACAAGTTTACAGGAAAAGGTAAGTGAAAAATTTTATCTAGTTGAACATAGCTTGATTATAACTTGTCAGTCTGATAATATTGCTACTGTTTAATCTGTGTTGACATTAATTAAGAAAAAGACTGTCTATTTAGAGAAACAGTATTTAAAAAATAAAAAAGATAATTTTGAAGAATTACTAATGTGCTTTCATGTGGTCAAAATTATTTGTTATAAATTTATTAACTATTTAAGTTACTGAACAACAGCATCCTTTGCCTTAGGGACATAAACATTTTTCAAATGCTGCAGTATATACTCCTGTATATATTTGGTATAGACAGTGGTTGTCATAAAGTTTTTCTTTGAACACCTTGGTAATGAAAATTTTAAAATTCTATAGTTTATAGGCATTTGAATGCTTTGCCTATATTTAATAAATATTATTTTAGAAATACCATGCTGTTTAACTAAGAGACGTATTGTACTACTTTCTCAAAAATGTTTTGCTATAATTTGCTGGTTTTTAATGAAATCCATATAGATGCTGTCCAGTGTACCTGGGTGGAAGCTCTTCACCAAATGGCATAGGAACAAATATTTCAAAAAGGTAGGAAACATGAAAAGAAAAGTTCTGCTTGCTTTGCCATTATTTTTATTCACAACTGTGTCTCCAGCGTTCTGTGTTTGACCTCGACAGGACAGCCCTGCATTCATCTGAACACGTGCCTGCCTGTTGCTGCAGTTGAAGTCAGCTGGTCCCTTCCAGTTCTCTGTTGTTGACCCATAGATCTTTTGTTCATTTGAGAGTTGAAAGATGTGTGCAAATGAGATATGAGACTCCAAAAGTCCAAAACATGTAGTTAAGGAAATTGCTGCTGTAAAGTATTGTTATTTTTTCTTGCCTCCCTTCAGCCTTCTATGTGATGCCAAGTATGTAGCTTAAATCAGTGAGCTGGTTTAAATCATCGCAGAGCCTGAACTGAAAATAGCCAGAGTGCTTTGCAACTGCAGCTGAACTCAGTAGGAGAGCTACTTTAAAGATTTATCCCCAACATCCTATATAACATTATTGCATTTCCATGTAGGATTTTTTGTAGTAAGTAATTATGCACTTGATGCATATTTGGATGCTGGTCAAGTGCCACACCAAGGAGGAGGACCAAAGAGAATGTATCAAGAGAATATCGGTTTATTTTATGTGTTCAGTGAGGTTAGGAGCCTGTAAAAATAATACATGATCATATAGTTAAAACACATACCGTAATGAATGGGCCAGGCCAGATATGTAAAAAAAATAATTACAGGGTAACCTTGCTTCTAGTGTTTCTGAGTGAGCACTGTACTTTAAAACCATTATGAACTGTGTAGCTTCTCTGATTGTAATAAGCTCTTGGAACTTTCTGTTCTTTTTTGACCAGAACGTGTGATCGACTACGTTGTACTGCTTGTGACTTCCATGTGTCACTTTTCAATGACTACATCTGGGATCAGTCCTGTGATTATCTTTTTTTCAGGTATGTCTGAGGTGGGTTTGTTATTAGTATTGTGTTACTGTGCTTTGGGGCTTGATAGGAATAGGAAAGATGAGAAGTCCAGACCACTCCTCTGTTACCTAAAAGGAGAGCATATGCAACCTGTTCGGTGATCAGGTGGGAAAGTCTGCTGGGAGAGGGGTGCAACACCTCCCACAATCTGTTTTCCTGCCTTTCCATTTCTTCTTCCATCATTCTCCCTCTATGCTTTTAAAAAGAATTGAAGTTTAATGGATCAAAAGGCAACTTTACTGCTGAAATATGCAGATAATCTGTGTGATGGGTTGGCCTCTCATGTGCCATTGCAGAAAGCCTACAAAATGAATGCAGGACTGTTCAGTGTGTACTTCTCACCATTCCTTCAGTCATACAGACTGATTGTTTCAAGTCAGATTTTATTTTTTCAAGTATCAAGAATTATGCTGTCATGTTCAGTGAAAATCAAATAGTTTTATTTCTTAACAGACTTCTTTTTGAAGCAAGTTTTGATTAAATAGAGGAGTGAGACTTTTGTTTTCCTGTCATATTGTGAGGTCTTTGACTTTAATTATTTAAATTTTTTTTGAAGCCTTAAATTAAGGAGTTCTTATTTCCAGCTTCTCTAGAACTGTACCTAATGCTGAGACTTAGTGAAGGGTAGAGTAGTAGGCATGCTCCTAATACAGGCACCGAATTTGGATTCCTCTTGTTTTAGTACAGGCTCTGATGGAGGCAGTGGGTGTGTTCAGTCTGTGCTTGGCCACCAGGGCGCGTGACAGCTGGAACAGAACAGTCAGAGCTACTTCAACTCCTTTTCTGTTATTTCTCTTGTATGACATGTTAGGTTTTTCCTGTGTTTTCCTTTCAGTTTCAAAATTTGTATTTCTCTATGGATGTAAATCTTGTTTCCCTATTATTTAAAGCAGCATTAAAAATACAGTAGTCTCCTGAGATTACTTTGGTAGCTGGAAAGGTTAAATAAAAATATGATTTTTTTATTTACTTAAAGCCTAAATTATTCTGTTTCTGAGGTCTTGAAATCAATAAAAATAAGAAAAAAAAGACATGAAAGGCATTAGTATCAAATACTTGCAACATTGATTAAAATCTGTAACTTTTAGCAAGATATTTAGCTATTTCTTTTGGTTAACCTGAATTTTAAAAAGCAAACTTAAAGATTAAACATTTACCTTCCATGAACAGATGTCTGACCTGCTTTTTCTAAAAATTCTTCCTTTCATGTTTGTTTTGGGTTTTCTTTATTTAGGTGGGCTTGTTAATGTTGGTTTTGAGCAATTCAGTGACCAGTAATTGATGGCAGCAGGAGGTCATGAGAGCAGGGATAGTTAAAATGCTAAATTTTCACTTGTTTTTTGAAACAACTTGTTTTTGCATTAGCCATGCTGATTTTTCATTTATGGGGGCTTGCACAGGAATTTGATGTACATTCTTCTCTCTTACGGCCATTTCATTTCAGTCACTTCAACAATCATCCTGATGTAACAGTTCCTGATGAGAAGTTTAACTCTGTAGTTGTACCCATTCTGCATAGGGATTTTTACAGTAAGTTTGGTGAGATAAATACTTTTTTTAATAATTTCTTAACATGATAATTAACTCTACCTGGTGTTCTTCCCAGCTCTTTCTCTGGAGAATGATCCAGGGTCTCTAAACCTGACAGAGAACATGGCTTACAAAAACATCGATTTCCAGTTGATCTGAGAATACAGCAACTATGCACCAAGACTGCTCGCAGGGAAGGATTGTGTTCAAAACAGAATTTAAACATATCCCTAAATTCTTTCATAACAGTGGTACTCAGAAATGTTCTTAAAACTTTTTCTGAACTGAAATGGCCCATTGTATCTTTTTTATTTTAAAAAAACAATGCATGATCCTAAACTGAATTCACTTCATTGGCAGGAATAACATGCCTGAGTTCAGTAAACTAAGAGCAAAGATGATAAAGAAGAAAGGAGCGCGAGCATATGCCTGTCAGTGCAGCTGGAGATCCATTGATGAATTAACTGACCTCCAAACAGACCAGCAGCTTCGGTGGGTTTGTGGTAAACATGCAGAATGAAGTCCTTTTGTATGTGGTACCTACTTCAGTGGAAACAGTTCATCAGCTCATTTCCCACACAATTTTCTGAGAACAGATGGAAACCTAAATATTTACATCTAGAAATAGAATATAACACCCAGACTTCAACCAGAAAACTTTTTTTTTTTCAATTTAACTGTCTTGCAAGCAATATGAGGAGTGGAATTATTAGAAGAAACAACCAATTTGGAGGCTAAATGAGGTTAAAGCTCATACTCAGTAGTGTTAAGGAAAGGAAGAGGAAATCAACAGCTTTGCAACAACATGGGGCAAAGCAGTCTGAGACTGTTCCTCATATCTAGCGAGAGCCTTATTTCCTATGTCTGCAAAATCTTGGACTCAAAAGGGTGGGTTGGGATGCAGCCATGACACACAAGCGTATGAATTTTTGTACGGAAATTAATACTGCTGTTCTGCTTTCCTTATAGCTGTTAATGAGCAAGTGGTTGTAGATCTCTTAAAAAATTACTGCAAAATCAGCTCTCACCTCGAAGGTTTCAGCACACCCCAAAACTTTACTTTCTTTTACCCACCAGTAGCCAAAAACTGCAGGTGCTGGAAATTTCCTTCCAGTTCCTAAGGCTTTCTTCAAAGTACTTTCTGCTGACTAAAGACTTTTACCACAGTGAATTTTTTGGATTTCCGTTCAGCCTTCACTGCAAGAGGTGAACAAGTTATTGTGCAATTATTAAATATTGTGCAATTTTTAAGAGAATCTGAGGAGTATTGACTCTTTATCAATATTTTCTAGGGAAAAAAGGCTCAGGCTTTTAAGAGTGAGAAAATATGTATTCCCACTGACATTCAAATTTGGATTTTTTTCAGTTTCACTTAGCTTTCCCTTCAGCTTCACTCCAAAATCCTACATATTCAGAAAGTGTAAATGTCCTGTTTCAGCACACTCCCTTCCCCCAGTAACACTGTAAAACTACTTCCAGTATCATGTTACTTGGTGAATTGTCTTGATTACAATTAGTGTCAGTATAGTTTATGAGTTCTTTCTTTTCATCATGTATAAATAACACAGGAGATGAATTTGGGTTTTGTGCAGGCAGAAAGGAAGGAAAGGATTACCAGTCCTGGCAATTACTACATTGAAAGGTGTCTCAAAATGGGAAATATGTCAGTATTTTTGCTATGCAGTATGTGATACTGTACAGATAAATCTAAAATTACTTTGTGCAATTCAAGCTACACAGAGACATTTCTTTTTTTTGTGAAGTTTTGCTTATGGCCTTAATCTGTATGTTGTCAATCTGTTATTTTTCTGAGCTTTTCTGAAACAATTGCAAGGTCCTTCTTTCAGAGGTCATCTCTTAACTCTCTCACTTTGTCTGTACCCCTCTGAAAGAGCAGATCCTGGTGGTGACCAGAGGCATAAGGTACTCTGCATCCTGCTCGCCTTCCCCCTCCCTGGGTGCTTTTTTTAGAACCTGCAGAAGAGCAGCAGTGTGCATGGGAGGCCTGGCAGTGCTTATGTGTGTAGTGCTTTTTCAGTGCTCTGGAGTGCATGTTCCAGTGCCACATGGGGCCTTGCTAGTGGGTTCAGAGGTGAGTTGGCTTTGGAGAGGTACTACTGGGCATAATGGTCATGTATTGTTTTCAGTGCAATTGGTGTTTCAGGCTGAAGTTTCAACTGCTAGAGTCTAACTGCAGGTTCAGGAGAGAGAGAGACACAGAGATGAGTTGATTAATGCTCAGTCAGCTACTGGAAGAGGTCTGCTTGCCTTTCTGTCCTTTGTCAAGAGATAGCACCCATGTGGACTGTAAGCAGCAAGTGTTCCTGGGTGTTCTTCAGGTGGGCCTCAGCGATTTCCATTCCCGGAAAATATCAGTACTAATGATAAGAGAAGAACCCGGCAGTAGTATGTAATTTATTAACAGCTCTAGAGAAGAAGAAACCTACTTTCCATTCTTCTTGAAGAAGAATGCATTTCAAAAGGTGCTGTGGTGAGTTGACCCTGGCTAGATGCCCGGTACCCACAAAAGCCGCTCTACCACTCCCCCTCCTTAGCCGGACTGGGGAGAGAAAGGAGAGCAAAAGGCTTGTGGGTCAAGAGAAGGACAAGGAGAGATCATTCACCAACTACTGTCACAGGCAAAACAGACTCAACATGGGGAAAACTTAATTTATTACCAATCAAATCAGAGTATGATAATGAAAAATAAAAGGAAGTCTTAAAAACACCTTCCCCCTTCCTCTCTTCTTCCTAGGCTTAACTTTACTCCTGAGTTCTCTACCTTCTCCCCAGCAGGGGCACAGGGGGACTGGGGGCACAGCCTCCCTCACCACGGTCTGTACCGTGAGCTGCAAGGGAATCTCTGCTCCAGCGCCTGGAGCACCTCCTCCTTTTTCACTGGCTTTGGTGTCTGCAGAGTTGTTTCTCTCGCATCTTCTCTCTGTTCTCTCCGGGTGCTGTTTTTGCAGAGCAGTGTTTTTCCTTTTCTTAAATATGTTCTCACAGAGGCGCTACCACTGTCACTGATGGGCTCAGCCTTGGCCAGCGGCCGGTCCATCTTGGAGCTGGCTGGCATTGACTCTATGGACATAAGGAAAGCTTCTAGCAGCTTCTCACAGAAGCCACCCCTGTAGCTCCCCCGCCACCCAAACCTTGCCACGCAAACCCAACACAAGTGCTGAGCTGCCTTGGCTTGCGTGTTCCAAGGCCATTTGAAACTGATGACCAAGTAGCCCCACAGGGTGTTCTTTTGGCCTGGATTTGCACTGGAACTGTACTGCAGTGTAGAGAACAAGTTAGGCTTGCAGCTTGTGAGCAGGAAATGAGGAAAATCCTAACACCCATCTCAGTTCGTGAGACCAAGACTGACCTGACTTGGAAAAGGAGCATGTCTCCTGTACCCTGTTTTAAACAAGCCAACAGAAATAGTCACCCCCTCTGGAACAGTTTGCACTACCAAGTGTGTGGAGCAAATCATGCGGAAACAAAAGTTCCAGACATCCATTCTAGTGATTTTTTATGACAAGAAGACAGCCTGCAGCACTTGAAAAGTGGAGGCTAGGAAGGGATTGAGACGAAAGGGCTAAGAGTGTAGGAGAAGTGAAAAGGATTAACACCAGTATCTACTGACAACGTTAGGCAGCATTTCTCCTAGGTTACCTCATCCCTCAGTCTTCTGTTAGCCTGGAGAGTTGTAGAGAGAGAGTGATTGTTGTCAGGCAATTATATCACTAATGCCATAAAGACTGTGCTCCAAGCACTGAAAATGGTCAAAGATAATCTTTATTGGTAATTTTATGTGGAAACCTGTGTATTCTCGTGAAATCATCATGTTTATTCAAGTGTCGTCACTTGTTTCTGGCCTTGGCCAGACTGCTGGGATATGACAGCTCTTAGTCCAAGTGAAGTTTTAAACATGTGCAGAAATAGTGCTTGTTGTATAGGTTTTCATTACAGAATTTAGCGTATTTCCAGATCTGAGGATAGTTACTGTGTCATTAAATACAATTATTTTGTTGGAAAGAGGAGTGGTATTAAGTATTTTATTTCCCTTCCTTTGCTTTCTTCAATTACATATTACAAGCCATTCCAAAGTCCTCAAATAAATAGGAATGTAAAGAAATGCAAAGCTGTAGCTTGAATGTTAATTTGATTAAGGTACTGTAAGATTGCACACGATTTTCAAGACGTAGCCCAGACCCTAAGTGATACTTCCATGCCAGTTATCTGAGGTAAGATTATGTAAAGAATTTTGTTTAAGAACACCATTCAGCTGTTGTCAAATGGAAGTACTGGAGAACAGTTTTGCTAAGTATAAATGTGACCATTGTTTTACTCCAGGTTTTTGCTTTGGAAGTAATAATGTTTCTGTTTGTGAAATGGCCAAGGTGAAAACTTGAGACTTTCATTTTGCTTGGGTGATATGCTTGGAAATTTTCTAGCCTGCAGCATTAGTCTGCAGCAGATCCCTCAACAAAACAAAAGCAATGAAGGATGACAAAATGAGAATCCACTCAAAAGCATTCACTCGGAAATGTAGTCAGTGGTTTAATGTCATACCCACTTTTCCAGGTCTGTGTTCCTGCAGTACTTCTGGATGGGAATCCAATAATACATAGTACATTTTGAGACCTGTTCTTTATCAAATTTTAATGTGCTCTTCTAACTGTATCTCACTTGTTTTACTTGCAAACTATGGAGGATGTCCAGCCCAGATGCTGAGTATAGCTCAGAAGCATAATTGTTGTGGATCTTGCCCTGCCAGAAAATTTAACTTACAGAAGCATAATAGCATTACATATTGCAAGCTCTGCACTGTGTAAAATTGGATAAAGATTTTTTTTTTCTGAACACCCATTTCAGTTTTGCAGTGAAGGTATCCTGCAAATGCTAGGCACTGGAAGCTGCCACTTGCTGAAAGACTGCTCGCTTCTCTCGTTTCCTGACATATAAGCCGTTGGGTCATATAATCAGCATGTGTGGTAGTCACACAATATGGGAAGGACTGTGTTGGTACCTGCAGAGGCAAATTTTTCTCTTTTTGCCCAAGACCTGACCAGCTTTGTCTGTTGTGTGACACCGCAGAGAGGCCCACCTGGAAGCGGGTGGAGTAAAGGAGTGTCAGGTGCTGCACATTTGTGAGGGTCATGTATGATGCCTGGGACTTGGCATGTGTGCTTCGAGGAAAGTATTTTTCACATGTTGACCCTTCAATAAAATGAAAAGTTGGAACAAATCTGAGCTGTGTGTTGTGTAAATTCTGTTGTGCTGTTCCTATCCAAGAGAAGCCATATGAAAGTGGTGTAGCCCCATGTTTTCTCTGTCAGGAGGGTTATGAAATGCCCTTAATACAAAAACATTGTCCAGCTCATAAGAAACAAAAAGTAGTTGTGTGTGTTTTCTCACCTCAGTGGGGATGTAGCAAATACCTGAGAAGTAAATGAGCTTTAACATTGTTTACCAGATAGCATGAGGAGAGCAAATTAAATTATAGAGAAGGTGGATAACATTTACCACGTTTCTTGGGTGTTTATTTAGAATAAGAGGTGGAGCCAGCTGCTGTGTCCCCTGGATCTTGCTGTAGAAACTATTCTTAGTACAAAGAAATTACAACAAATCCTGTTTCTCCATCATGAAGAAATGCTGCGTGGTATACATCAGAGTAATAGACATAAATATTTCCTATACTCCACTCTGAATTTGGACTGCAGGTGTTGGTGCTACTCAGGAGGTCATTACTTCCCGGATTTAGTGGGCAGCGGGGACTCGGTGAGAACATGCAGAAAACACCCACTGCCCCAGGTGTGCTCCTGACTTACCTTATTTACGACTTGCAGTGTCACAGTGCACCGTTAGAAGGTAGTCCCCATATGTTTAATTCCCATTGATAACTTCTGTTCTGCTTTAAATGTAATTTGGGGTAAAATGTGATTATACGATCCAGTCTGCAGAGGGCAGACCAACACCGCTGAGTGTTATAGTTCAGGCTTCTGCTTCACTAATAAACTCTCATTATTTTTTCTGGAATAATCTGGAATAATAAGGTTTACAATGAGCGGACCTAGGCTTCTTGCATTTATTTTCTGACGGTGTAATTGTAAGTGGGATAGCCAGATTTGTGGTAACTCCACTTGATTTTTCTGTGACTTCATCCGAATGGGCTTCAAGTGGTCCTTGACCTGAAGCAGATTCACTTTTTCAGCTGTCAGCTAAAGAAGCTTTAAAAAATGTGTGTGTGCATGTGTAAACGTAAGTGTATGTATGTTTGTCTTCTAACAACCTCAGTGAAAGAACTGAATTGCCTTCAGGATTTGTCTTTCACCCTGTCCAAAGTAATTTTCCCTGAAATTGTTAAGTGGTTTTGGCAAGTAGAGGTTGTGTACTCTAGGCTTTCATAATGTCCAATACAAAAATTTTATAGCACATCACTCAGGATGTGAAAAGATGGCAGATCTTAAAAAGAAAATGGTAAAAGGCCAAAATTTAGAAATGCCATAAAAATTGTTTCTGTGTCAGTAAGCCCTGTAGAAGATTGGAGATGCTGCAGAGCAGTCTGAGTATCAGCAGTGAGAATCATCCGCACACCTGCATCCTGCAGTTCATCGAAGAGTGAGTTTAAAAGGTTGTGTGAGCTCCACACTTGCAAACATCCTGCCCCCCATGAGCAGACGCATGCACACAGACACAGAGCGGCTCTTTGAGTCCAAACTCTCTTCTGGTTCTTTGAGAACCCGGTAAGTGTGAAAGGACAAAGCAGATTTAGAGTGGATGGAAGTAAATGTGATCTCTGATAACCGGTGAAGTTGTGTCTATTTCTGTAGAAGTGATGACAGGGCTTCTAACTAGAAGCACAAACATATTTAAAGAATGAAACTAGAGTTTGCTTCTTTTATGGGTAAAATAGGGAGTATCATCTAAATTTAGCCTAGCTACACCACAGGTATATTTTTTACTTACTTCCGTCCCTCTAGTAGGAGAAATAATTGAGCAAAAAGTTTTTGTAGAGAAAATAGGAACAAGCAAGGCTGAGTAACACACTGTGAGAGGTTGTCTGTAGAAATGTTTCGTGAAAACATTTGTTCAGGAAAGAAACAAGCCATTGGTTTTGGTTTGTTACTAAACTAAAAAAGACACACCTAAGTGAAAGAATCAAAACCAGTATACTGTATGGAGAAGTTTAATCCCCACAGACAATTTGCCAAAAGTAAGGACAAAACTTCACATGGGAGGTGCCCTTTCTAGCAGTTTTTAAGGACTGCAATTCCAGGGGCTGGCCCAGAGACAGGAGTGAATCCATCCCCCCCATCCGCTGCCCTTCAGTCACTTCCATCCCAGGGACCTGAGCTGCGTAGGGAAGCAAAGGGCAGAAGTGCCCCATCGTAAGAGGGTAGCTGCTTGCTTCCACATGAGGATGCTGTCAAACACGTGAGCTGAGTATGGCTCATTTGGGTTTGGGGGTTTTTCCTCTAAAATTTGTGGGAAGGTTTTCCAGATGGTTTTTTGAAAGCTGTTTCCTGGCGATGGGTTTTAGGTACAAGTGCTCAGGTGTTCAGACAGATACTATATTTAGCTATTATAGCCAGCTAGAGGAGCTAAGATATCCAGGGCTGCTAAAAATCCTCTTAGCCGGTGGTTTATAGCTGTTATTCAAATACGAGCAAATGATCTTGAAGTTTTTAATAGAGTTTAGTGAAACTGAAACCCTGACACCCTCAGAGCTTATACTAAAGCACTGGGAGGCACTGGGGGAAGACATTTTCATACTGGTCAAACAATATTCTAGCTCCAAGTACTTTAAATAGATCTATTTTAAAATGTGTTTGTTTACAGAGGGGAAAAAAATGTTAACTAGCTCTTGAACGGTAGTAGGATATTTGTTAACTAGGCATAGAATTTTCAGTCTCTATTTAAAGGCAAGCAATATGGCCTTACTCTAAGACAATGCTATATCTGTGATAGTAATTAAATACAGTGAGTGTACATCTCTCAGCTACTGCAAAGCAGCTTTGGAATACTCAGCAATCGGACTGTGCTCGGAAGCCCATGTCCTGACCACCCTGATGTAAACAACATTCACAGGAAGGGGGGAAACAGCTACCAGAGACAGGAAGGTTGGATTTAGCATCAAACTCCTTATCTAGGCACAGCGGGCTGCTCAGGATGCTGGTAAGAAAAATGTGTACAAATTGCTACAGCAGACTGTGATAGCTGCCTGGCCCTTCCTGGGAAGACCATCACATTGATGTAATCAGAGTACAATCTTGTGCAGCAGATGGGTTTAGGAAGAGATTATATCCTGGAGCTGGTTATCCAAAATAATGCTTACCACAGTGTATTTGTATGACGGTTTCATTCAGCCTCAGTTACCGTTCCTTGCAGGAAGAGATTAATCTGCATGCTGAAGTAGGAGGGTGTGAGTCTTTTAAAAATAAAAGCTTTATCATAGTAAGAGTTACTACTAGTCTTATTAGCCCTAAAGAAATATAAGCCTTTCCTGAATCCTAACATGCACTGCAATATCTGGTTTAATTTTTAGATTAGAAGTTTTATATCAGAGCTGACACAGATAAAAACTGTTGCAGCATTGTTTTACATGCTTTGAATCAGTGAGGGGTCTTGTATACAAATGGAAGATAAACAGCTTCAAAACAGTCTTTGCAGTGTGATCAGTTGCTCATTAACATATGATGCCCAGTTTCTTTTTGATTTCTGGGTGTATGTTGGGAAATCATCAAGCCTACAGCACAGCAAGGCACCATCCAATCAATACATGCTCCTCAGGGGCCGAAATGAAGAGTTAACACAAAATTGTAGTGTCCTCTGTATTGACTTTCCTGTGAATGATGACTCTCATTTCTCCAGTGTTCCCCAAAGTATGCTTGCAAAATTATATCAGATTTTCTCAAAACTTTATTCAAGCTAAGATCGGGACCTGGAAACACTTTAAAGCAGTCTTTTAGTTGCATCTTCCCACACATGTCTAAAACACCTCTTTTTATTTTTTTTTACATGCTAAATATATATTTAGTTCAATTCCAGTAAGGAAGGCTGGAAACAATTAAACTGTGAAAAGGAGAGTGGTATAAAGGAATCTACCCATGTTCTGAAGAGCAATAAAATATATCTGCCCTGGGCAATTGCAAAGCGAACATTCTGAATTTGAATTGCTAAAACAATTTAAGCCAGGAAGATATTGGGGTCCATCTGTTCTGCTGGCTGCACATGGGTACCGCCCATCACCAGTCTCGTGAGCGCAGGAGGATACAGTGACACAGCCGTCAGCAGTCTCAGCACCCAGAGCATCCCGCCAGGTGCTTCACGCCAGGGTTGCTAGTGTAAGCTAAAATCCTTAATCGCTCTGTTTTTGCAAAGGATTTTTTTTCCCCTGCGGTATATTGGAAATCCCTCCTAAAACCTGGAGAGCATTACTTCTTTATAAAGAATATGTTTGTGAAGTGGATAATTTCCAGATGTCAAACGGTTTCTCAGACCTTGCAATAACAATTCGCTACTTGGGGTTCTCGGCCAGCACCGGGCACGTGGTTACCCTGGGTATTTTCAGGATCCATCCTAAGGCAAATGACACCTTTAAATAGGGGAAAAACAAACAGCCTAATAGGCACCTCGCAGCAGAGAGCACCTCATCAGGTTTGTCCCAACACATTCTCACGTCATTGTTCGATAGGGTAACAGGCCATAAAAAACCCGAGCAGCTACTTTTCCTTTTCTGTCAGATGTTGCAAGTTACTCATATTTCCTGTTCTGCTATTTAAAGGACTAAGGGCTGAAAATGGGAGTTCATTAACTTGTCTGAAATGAAATATTTTCCAGGTTTGAATGAATGACATGAGCGCAGTCCGGGAAGCCATCTCCAAGGAGCGGGTAGTGCCTTCTGCCCTGAGACAGTGCTGACCCTCCTGGAAGCTCAGGCTGAACCCTGCTGCACGTTGCCACCAGAAATCCCCCTCCAGTCTGCTGTGGAGCTGGATATGGCATAAACCAAAAAAAAAAAAGAGAGAGAGCAGGAGCTTCCCTGCTGGCTGCCCAGCATGTCCAAGGAGGGACAGGAGGAACACCCCTCTGCCCCGCTCTCCCTGCTGCCTGATGGGTTGGGCTGTAGTTTAGCCAAGAACCCAAGGATGTGGGAGAACACGGGAGAATTTCAATAAGCTAACCCCAGTGGTATTTAGGCACTGAGTCCCTCTCTGTATTTTTGACAGCCTCCCCTTAACTGTGCACATTCACGCTTCAACCATTGAAAAATAACACATAGCTTCCCACACTTTTTTTCTTTCCTGTCTGCTGTTGTTTTCTTTACAGCCTTGAAACTATGCCTATTCATCCTTCAGAAGAAATCTTATCTCAGTGCGGGCAGCCTGGGAAAAGCTCAGAACACGCTCGCAATGCAAACTTTGGGGAAGTCAGTTTAGTTTCTCAATGAGTCTAACCAAGTCAACTGTCACGTTCGACAACCATCCTTCTGAACTTCTGATGGAGAAAGAGCTTGCTGCTCTGGGACACACAGCGTAGTGCTGCGGACCCTAGTGTGGCTTTGGGCCCCAAGAGGTCACAAGCCACATCTGAGAGGCCCGGGAAGGGTAACTAAGAAAAGCAAGTCTGTTGTCAGCAGCCTTAAATTTGCTGTGCTGGAGTCTGTACTGCTGGTTGGGGGGGAAATGTGCGGGTTTGCAGATTGAAAGGAAGGTCTGGGAGCAAGGCCACAAGCTGGGCAGCAGCAGCTGTTGTGTTTTTCAAAATACAGAGCCCAATTCTTCCTGAAATGCAAAGATGTGCGCAGGAAAATCTTTTCACTCAAATATATTCTGACTCAGCATCAGTATTTAAACTATAGACCATAAACATACGTGTGTACAAACGTCCTCACATGGGTTCCTGCCATCCGGGTAGGTGTGGGTGGGCACTGAGGAGCCCGTTTTCTGGGAAAGCACACCCTCGCTCTGCCAGGAAGCGTTCAAGTGCAGCACTTACCCATCCTGACAACTACTGCGCTCAGTTTTTGTTTTCGTGCACCTTAAATGCAAAGAAAGGGGCTCCCAGCAGGAGCTCCTCCGTGGTTGCTGCCAGAAGAGTAGCAATGGGTCTGAAAGGGGAGGGAGGTGGAGGATGCTGCCTGGGAGATGAAAGCCAGCAGATCCTTCCACACCTCCTTCTCCCCTGAATCCCACACAGGTAGCAGCAGGGATCTGGCGCTTGACCTTGTGAGAAGGAGCCTGGTCAAGCCACCAGTGTGCTGAGTCTGGGGAAGGCAGCCGCCAGTAGCCAGAGAGGAGGGAAGAGGAGAGCCAGGAGGCAGGCTGCACTTTTTTAAAAGTTCAGGGAGTTCACACAATGAGTAGTCACATGCATTGCTTACCTTTTAAAATCTCTCCATAAACTGTTAACCATTAAAGAAAAAAATTTAATGATCACACCTCCTAATGAGGAAAGCGAAAAAAAAAAAAAAAAACAGAGAAGGAACATAAGAATTTGAACAAACTACAGCCACAGCCTAAAATCAGTGTAAATAAAATGTGGTCCTGACCCAGGGATTTTTACATCTTAAAGCCCTGAGAAATTATCTTTATTTGATTCATAAAATAAATCAACATGATAATAGTTTTGAGAGGAGTTAATGCTAAATTAATGTATGCGGGAGCTGAAACACCTCCCAGCAGGGCGTCCTGCCACAGTTGTGTAATGGGGATAAGTACAGTATTTCTTTGGAGCATTAACCTGAATTAAAAGGATGAAACAGCTGGGCAGGGATCAAGTGACACTCCTGGTCACTGCTGAGGCCTTAGTAAGTATTAGAGAAATGGCAAGACCATCGTTTAAATACAGAAACTCTCACTGAGGAGCGCAGCAGATTTCTTGGAAGGGATTTCTTCTCTCTGCAGGACCAGACCGGCTCTCAGGGCAGCCGCAGCTGGGGAGGGGGGGTTCAAGGAGGGGTTCAGCATCTCCACTCTATCATGCCTGCACCCAGCGCTTGGAGGGCACAGCTCCAGTCTGGCCCCGCTTACCCCACGGGCTGCAGTGGCTCTCCGCAGAGCCAAGTGGTGCTTTCCTAGACGAAGCATTAGAGACTGATGCAAAACCAGTTTATTGTGTCTATTATGCAGCTGCGTTGGGAGTTACATACCTAAATCCCTGCGCATCGCGGTGAGGGAGTGCTCCCCACGCAATGCTGCTTGTTGTCAGTAATCCTCTCAACTCGCTGCTCAAAATACAGCTCGCAGCAGTTGCTGCCGCATCACAGAAGAAATGCGGTATGCACCAAAGTCACGTAGAGCCTGATCTCCTCCTGGGGTCAGCCCACGTAAACCAGGGCGATGGCTGCTGCAGCCAGTCCATCCCGATGGAGGCATGCCTTCCCGTGAGAGCAGAGGCAAGGCCACACACCAACTGGAAGCCCCGCTTTAAATCCGGAGCCCATCAATAGGATTAGTCCAGATTTTCCTTGGGGAGCTGAAATCTGCATTTAGCCAACAGCACATACACAAATGCCATTTGTTCGAGTTAAAGACACCAGGTTTGCTTCAGTTCGAGAGACACCTCCAAGGAACAAACCTCTCCACAGGCTTTCCAACTTGAAAATGGATTTTAAGATGCTACTGCCTGCGTAGGACCTGCAACAAACTGCGTCCTTGCAGAACTGCCTTGTATCTGGCAAACACTGCTGCTGTCATCAGCACAAACATGTCACCTGCATGATAACACTTACTCCAAAGGCTGCCCAACAGCATGGTATTAGCCTTCAGTAAAGGGCAGACTGGTCCTTCTATAAGCATATTTTAAAGCATATTTTCAAATTATAGAAAAATGACAGTCAAAGGTCTTGCCCACTAGATGAGGATTTTGAGGCTCCCCGGCGTTGGCTCACTCTGTTTCCTCACTGCACGAGCAGCCCCTGGTCTGCCAGGTTTCCTCTGCTGCTGACATTAATACAGCTCCAGGGATTTGTTGCTTATAACTTTTGGATGGGATGAGCAGGGCTGGCACACACGTGTCCACTCAACCATCACCACTGCTAGCGTCAGGGGGGCTGCTTCTCTCAAAAGCAGCTCCCAGAATTGCAGCAGAATAAGGCCCGAGTCAAATGGTGTTAACACGTAATTGCACACCGAAAAAAATCTTCCTTTGCCGCTGATTAAAGGCAGCATGAAGACATTTGGCTGATGTGTGTTCCCTTAAACTGATCATGTGTCTGAGCACTAAAACATCTTGCAACTAGGCAAGGCAAGCTGGCTCCAGGACAGCTTCCCGCTAGGACCAGTTTAACGTGTGCAGGGGAACAAGTGACAGTGCCATCGCTTGGTTTAGAGCATGCTGCTTCTGACAAACCAGCTGGGATGATTTTGCATCACCCCTTTCAGCTCTGTCTAGAGCTAGGGAGCCAGAAATAAGAATAGTCATCCAGACTTTGATATTCTTCTATGAAAACTAGTTTAAGAGTCATACCTCAGGAGCTTATCTAAATGTAGAATTGCATTAATTCAACAGGAACAATTAAACTAATTGAAGCTTTTGCAAAACACTGTGCACGTACTCCCACTTGCATTTTAACCAGGTGTCTTTCATACCTGTCTCTACTATTGCTTGCTCCAGTGGTTTTCAGTGTGTGCTTCCTCCACCTTCAGTCAGGTCACAAAAAATAACTGAGAAAAGCAGTTTGGTAACAGGTTTAGATTCTTCTGGGGTAAGCACTATAAAGTATCTGAAGGAACAATAAATTCTGAAAGATTAAAAAACCTTTAGCTAGTGTAATGTATGTGCAGAAGGACAATGCACAAGCTCTTTCTATCCCACCAAACAGGGTAAAAAAAGATACTTTTAAAGGTTGCCATTTTAAATTTGCAGAAATTTTTTTCCTTACAAACAAAGTAGGGAGGATGTATTTTTGCTTCCTATGATCTGTGCCAGCTAAGTGGCCCGCTTCTCCTTTTCTCCTCTCCAGAGCTCCAGGAGTGATGCTCTTCCTCTTGGCCCTCTCCTGCTCTTGGTCCTTGGCTCGATGGCTGTCTCCAAACAGTGAATTTTCCACAAATTCTGTAGCCATGTGGTCTGCACAGAGGGGTCCTCACTAACTTGACCACAAGCAATGGAGCACTCAGAGCAGAAAGCCCCTTTAGGACACAGCAGGATACATGGCCCGTGGGATGCTCTGCCCACCATTGCTTGCTTAGACATTGATACTGCAGCAACTTTGCAAACAGCAACTTTACAGACGTGCTGGATGAATTACGTACAGGTTTGAGCTATTTCTGATTCCCCCTGGGAACAGTCAGCTTGCAGAAGAAAAACTCAGGTACTGCAGGAATGAGAAAAGCCAAAAACCGTAAGAGGTCACGGATCTTTGTTCATTACTTTGTTCACATCTTTGTTCATCTACACTGCATGGACATCCCATCCCTGCTACAAGCAAAAATGGGATGATCAAAAACATGAGGCGATCAAAACAGTGAGGTGAGTATTGCACTAAGAGAGAAAATAAAATCCAGAGCCTGGACCTTTAAACCCCACGTGTGCCTCTCCCAGGAATGAGGTGCCATGGAACTGGGAAAAAGCGCCTGCCAGGATGGATCAGGCCCCGCTTCTGGCCGGGGATGCTCATCAATGCCTCTTTCAGAGCAGCAAGTTTAGCGTGAGACACCTGAGCAAACATCCCCACGCTTCCAGGCTATTTGCATGTCCCAGGGTTTCCGGATGTCACTCCCTTGCCTCCGCGGGTGCCCCCAGCTTGGCAGCAGTCCGCTTCGCACACCACACCAGCGGGACCCACATCTTTACCCAAATCCACGAGCTTTAGAGTGGTTTTGAAGCAAGTTTAGTTTCATGGGTACTAACTGTGCTAGTCCTCTGTGCTTCAGCTGCTCCGATCTGCTCAGGGACACGAGCACTGCTTTTTTTCATCAGAGAAACGTCTGTAGCAAAAGAAAAATCATTCCTTTGGTTTTCTTCCCAAGAAGACTTTAGAAAAGCAGAGTTTCTGTGGCTTCAGCCACAAATCCTTCTGAGGTATTTTTCAACCACATCTTCTGCAATAGTTTGCATGTGCCACGGGTGCTTGGCAGGGCGGTGTTCGCTAGCGGGCGCAAGGGGAATGTGAGGTGCTGTATTTAGGTTTTCTGGCTAAGTAAAAACATGGTAAACAAGGGACGTTCCTCTGAGCTTGCAGGACCTGCCCTTCATCCCCACCGGCAGGCTCCTCACCCCGTGCCCTGCACTGCCGTGAAGCTTTTCTGAAGCCAGTGTCAGGGTGGGACATCACTAGTGTAAACACCAAGAGAGGCACTTTGGCCCGCCCAGAGGCTCTGCAAAGCACCCATACGGCAGAGCTGCCATAGGTGTGTTGCTCTAAAAGAGCTATGGAATGGATTTTACTTGTGCTACTGTGACTTGGAGGGGGTAACGCTGGGGAAGAAAGTCTGCATGTTTGGGGACAAGTGTAAAATCAGATGTGCCTTTGACACATGTTCAAAGTGAGTTTGTCCCAGAGATGCCCAAGCTTCCATATGGGCCAAGGTGGGGGACTTTATTTTCCCCACTGGAGAAACTCAGGGGTGGCCAAACTGCACCCTAGCCCAGCTCTCCTGGCCATGGCTCAAAGCAATGCCACCAGGCAGTGCCCACCTGGGGCTCAGCACCACCTCTTTGCCCCAAGGGGACGGGACAGGGACCAGGAGCTGGCACTGGCACCACGCAGCTCCTCACCCCCGAGCGCCCAGAGGAGGGTCGCACGGTCTGGCTCTTGGCCAGCCCCCATGTTGCACGTGCCCGGCTTGATGGCGGTGATGTTTAAAATTACCACTGCCTTCATGCTGAGACCACAGGATCTTCCCTGACATCCAGCAGCATCCCCTGCTTTTGTAGGTCCAGCTGAACGCAAGCTCCACGAAGTTCATGCCGTGCCAATTAGTGCTAATCACTATTTGCTCCCTACATCCCTTCCCGTCTGCCCGCTTGCAGCAAGTTAAAATAAACGAATAATATTTAAATGAAGAGTGCATTTGTGATTCCTAGTAATTTCCCTTGAAGTAGTTATGATGAGCACACTAACCGGTACTAATTCATCACAATGCTTGTAATTTGGCCAGGATTCAGACAGGAGAACCTGTTTTCACAGCAGCTAACGAGCAGTGGTGTGTTGCTGCCCTTACCAGCTGTCCCGCAGCTGCAGCCTCCCCAGCACAGGAGCCATGAACGTCTGTGTCTCTTGGCACGTGCTTCTCGTTAGAGAGATGATACTTTAAAAATAGGCCAGGCTGGTTATGATTCAGCCCTAGCCACCACAAACAGTCTTTTTGTTTCATCAAGGGTGGAGCAAACATCTACCCATGGGTTCCACCTAACGCCGCACAGCTCAGGTGCATTAAATAGCACCTGGAGCCCAGGGACGTGCTCATAGGCCTTGCCCTAAAGCTCAGGGCAGGCTTATGAAACCAAATTATACCATGACCTTGCTTATGAATCATGCTTACAGCTGTTTCAGGTTACACAGGTGCTCCTGGGGTTCCCTCTGCGGCGGGGACTGGTTCAGCAGCACCACAGGCTCTGATCCAGCCCCAGGAGTCAATGGCAAAATGGGGAGCCAAGGAAAAAGGGCTGCAAGAGGTTGGAAGAATCCCCAGATCCACACAGGCTGTTGGGGTCTGCGCTTACCCCACCTCAGCAAGGCAGGAATTAAATTAAAACCTGGATTATGAAGGCTGGGTGGGCTCTGCTGACTCCCAGCAGGACGTCAAACAAGGGGGCTCGCCTGGCTAGCCAGAGAAACAGCAAGCCTGGGAGAGGAAGCTAGGGCTGAGATTTCCGTCCCGTTCTTGCCAGCACACCCAAATGCTGGAAGGGAACATGCTCTCCCAGAAACTGCTTACAGGGGTAGTGAGAGGATTTGCTTGTCAATAAGCCCCTGTAATTTGAGTTTGTCCTGGTGCGGGTGAGGACAGACGGCATGTACCCCTAGGGGATGTGGGAGAGCTTGCCAAGTCCCTCCTATGGCTAACGATGCTAAGCTTCTGATAGAACCATCAGTTAATAATAGCTAACAGGAAAATGAAGATAATTAGGTTTGGTGGTCTCAGTTGAGGCCATATCATAGAATCATAGAA
>VZTO01010180.1:0-16428 GCA_013400615.1 Syrrhaptes paradoxus
TTGCTATATTGTCTTTTTTTGGTGAAGTGAACCAGTTTGTACCTGGTTGTTTTTTATTCTTTGAATTTCTAGAAATACCTAATTTCAAGCTCTCATTTTTTTTTAATGTATAAATTCTAGGGAAAATAACCAAACTTGCTCATTATTTAGATCCCCCCATATCATATTTTACTACACCGTTTGGATACTGAGCTTTTGAGGAATGTTTTTCTTGCAAATGCAGAAAGTCTTTTGCTGTGTGAAGCAGATTTAACTCTTAAACCCTGCTTTAAGTTGTAAATCTATTGGCTTCTGCTGCTTCAGCAGCTGAAGAAACAGTTTAGACTCAGCTGGAGATGTGTGCAGGTTGAGCAGCTGAAACCATTGAAGTTTGAATATGCTTTTCAGATTGCATAGACTCAAATATACAAAGATGTGAAACATAACATACAAAAAAAAATGCTTGTGGCTTCGTTAGCATTTTAGTTACACTAGCATATGCACAGGGTTTACCATGTGTTTTTTCTGAATGGTAGCCTTTTTACTGTCCGGCAAGAACACTAAATATAAACTGTGTTGCTTAAAGATGTTTCAGAGTACTCTTTCTTATATCAGAAGAGCTTTTTTGATTTTAGAGTGGTTGTTTCTAAAATTGAGTATGTGTTACGTTGCAGAAGTGGCACATCAGAGTGACTGGGATAATATTGTTGCCTGCCATCAAGGGTATATAACTTGTACAACCTGGAACTATCAGAAAACTTCCATGGGAGCTCATAAACTGAGGCCAGCAGAGTTTAGCAAACACAAACCTATTGATATGTATGCAACAGTAAGTTTATTTAGTATAATGTTTCTTCAGCATTACAGTGTATGCTACTTTGATTTCTGTACAGAAGCAATATTTAGAATGAAAAAGCACTATCTAGATATGTTTCAGTTGGTTTGCAAAGTGCTTTCTGCCAGATCAATGTGTCCTAGCTGTTTTGTAATGCACATAGTCTTGAGAAAAATGCTGCATGTGTATTTTTTCTTTGAACATCCAGGTTAAGTGCAGATTTAATTTTCTGATTCAGATAAGTGGTTGATGTTTACCTTTAATCTGTCATAGTGGTGTAGAGTTGACTATATACCTGTGGTGATGAACTTGCTTTGTGAGTGCGAATTGCTAAAAGTGCATTTTTTTTTTTTTTGTCAATATGAAAAAATGTATTTCCAAATTTTAGGTGGGATATTCCGTCTAAAATGCTTTACAACTTTAGCTGGACACAATGAAAGTAAAACACTCGATGTAAGAAGTATAAATGTTTACTGAGGCTTACAAGCTTGCAAGACAAGCAGTTACTGTAGCATACTTCATGTGCTAGGTGTTCATACCACTACTGTGTCTTGTGATAAATTGTTTTTCTGACCTTATGCTTAGCAGTTATGTGGTAGACAAGATCTGTTCAGTTGTAAATACCTGGTTTTCTTTTGACTACTAGATTCCTTGGACCGTATCTTTCTGAAGACGTGTAGACCATTATTTCTTTGTTTCTTACTATTTAATCTCTGTGTGAACTTACCCTGTTTTGGGGTGCAATTGGCAGTATGGGCATTGAAAGAGACATGCAGTTGACAGGCGTGGACTTTATCTTGGGGAATGAATTTGTAGATACCTTGAGTTTAGGTTAGTCATTTAGGTTACAGTGTTGATATTATTAGGTATGACTTCTAATGTATGTAACTAAGTCAGTATTTCATTATCATTCATAACCATGCATTACCATATTTATTACTTATTGACCATTTGCTTATTTTGAGATGTCCTTTCAACTTTTTTGAGACATAATCTGTTGTTTGTTCTGTGCAGTTTTCCTTGAAAAAGTCTGATACAAACATATTAGTATTTTGTATTCTTGATATGTTATGTATCTTCTAACAACTTTGCTAATTAGATTTACGCTCAAAGAATTGTTTTCACAGCAGTTTTTTTTCCCCTTGAAAGGCAGTTGACATTACCTCATGTGGGAACTTTGCTGTAATTGGGCTGTCAAATGGACAGGTAGATGTGTATAACATACAGTCTGGCATTCACAGAGGACATTATGGCAAAGAAAAAGGTAAGAGTTGCTATGCTTTTAAAATAGTGACTTTTAACAGAACGGCAACAACCTGGTGCTCTGTCATCTAGGAAATTTCATATAGCTTCTGAGTTGAATTTGGTATCTCCTTGGTATCTCCTGCACTGTCCTATCTTGTGCTGTAATCAGAAGTAATCTGAAGCTCACTCTGAATGATGGCATCCCTGCTAGTTTTAACAGCTCTGATGTTAGCATACGTTTGGTTGTAATTAACACAAAACTGTCAGTTACCAAAATGGTTATCACTAAAATAATACCCTCTGGCCTCAGCTCTTTTTGAGATAATCACATTTCCAGTACTTGGCTTCTTATTACAGGGTTCCTTTTTCTTAGATATAGTTTCCCATCTGTTTTGCTCTCTCTGCTTAAAAATGAAAGAATACTTGACATTCATGGAAAATCGAAAACCTAAGCAAGTCTGGTTCTTTGCATATGCTATTATTTTCAATTACCCAGCTGCAAACTTAGGACTTAATGTAAGTGACAGTGTTCAGACTTCTGCTTTCAGTGGTTGCACACATATATATTTCATTGAATATGTCCTCGGTATGTTTGCTGTTGCTCTGTAAGTCTTGTGATCTGATTTTTTTGTTGTTGTTGCTGTAGAAACAAGGAGATTTTCATGATGAATCCTGTAAACCTCACCGGGTTTCTAAAAGCCATATTGCATAGCAAACATGAAGTGATCTCCTAATAACATAATTGCTTGATAGTGAGATGAATTGTATAAGTTTGGTTACTGGCCAGTAGCCTTAGGCATTGGTAAAGAAATAAAATTGATCCAAAACCAGAGGAGCTATGTCTTACCTTTACACTGCAGTGCAAAGCAGCCTAGCAAAACTCACAGACATCGTGCCAGAATTGAAGCTGTGAATTTTGCCTGGAGTGGTCAGTCCCCCTAGAATTATTCCATAAGTTATTCAAAAAGTCCCTCAAATCTCACATTCGAAAAAAGTTCCCTAAACTGAAAGCAGAAATAAAAGCTAATATTCAGCTTCTATTACTTTTGTATTGTATTCTAGGTGCTTGCTTGAAAGCAGTTTGGTTTCTGTACTGATAAAAAAAAAAAATCTCTAATATTCAAGTAGTCTTGTCAGGTTTGTCACATGCTTACTTCTCATTTAGGGTAGTTAGGTGAAGACATACAGAATAGTGTTTGTCATTCTGATGATTTCTATGCTATGTTTAAATTCTGAAACACAACTTGCTTTTCTGTTTATTTGTAGCACATGAGGGGGCCATTAGAGGGGTAGCAGTGGATGGATTAAACCAGCTGATAATCACAGGTGGTAGTGAAGGATTAATTAAATTTTGGAAATTCAAAACTAAAGATCTAGTTTACTCCACTGAGCTTTCTTCTTCTCCAAGTGGAATTCTGCTTCACAGAGACAGGTAAGAAACTGAAACTATTTCGTGTGCATATTGTTTTGCTGTAAGTATGTAAGTCTAGGATGGCAATAAAATATTTTAATAAAATACAAATTTCTGATGCTTTGAAATACAACTTACTGCTTGTTGACAATACAAAATGACTAAAAGACATTTTATTAGATTGAAGGAATGTAATACTGATTATCTGAGATTTTCCCAGGAAAAAGGATTTTTGGACCGATATTACAATGTTTTTATTTTTTTGTCTCTGAGTATTCACTGTATGCACTGATGATTCTTGACAGTGGTATTCTGGGAATCGCCTTTGATGACTTCAGTATTAGTGTTTTGGATATAGAAACCAGGAAGATTGTCAGGACATTCTCGGGACACCATGGACGAATTAATGACATGGTAATTTTTAGCTCATTTTCTGTAACAGGTGACGTATACAAATACCTAATTTGTTTTAAAGGCAGTGGATTTCTCTATGTATGTAAGTTACTGTGTATTACATTCAGCTGTGAATAGTAAAGTTGTCGTTCAGCTCTACAGCAGTTTTGGCCATGTTAGTTTTCAAGTTAAAATCTATAGTGTTTGACTGGCCATCTATTTTTAGTGTGCTTTGAGAGTTTGCTATAACTTTGCAGCAAGCTAATTTTGGCTTTAACAAAATAAAGCATTAAGAATAATGAAAACCACGTCGAGGAGCAAAATTCTGCAACAATCTTAACTATATATAGAAAAGATGAGCCAGGTAAATGAAAGGTGTAAACAGATCTGGGATTACGCAAGACACAGATAACTCATTTTACATCTTGTGTGTAATAGTGCTTTGTAGTGTTTCTAGCTTCTAGTTTAATACTTAAGTGCTAGTAAGTAAATATTGATTTGATTTCTTCAGTTTTGTGTTCAGTGTTTTTCATCATTAATGTAAAAGTGAGGATCAAAGTGCTTTTACTAACAGCCAGATGTATCCTGTGTCCTATATTTAAACCTGTTCTGAAATAGCTTCTATTTTTGTCCTTTTCTTGCTTTCAGTAAGGTAATGTTAGTTTTGGTTTATGGCGAGATCATTTCATCCTGGTGCTAGGGAGCAATCTAATCTTGAATGGTGTAAAACAGGACCTCCTGTAGGGACTGACTTGTCAGTTGTGCCATTAAATTGACTATTTTATTGTAGACTTTGAGTCCTGATGGTCGTTGGCTAATAACTTCATCGATGGACTGTACCATTAAAACTTGGGACCTTCCTTCTGGATGGTGAGTCAGGTTAAAAACCTATAGGAGAAATTTATTATAATCCTCTTTCTGTCTGTTAAGTGTCAAAAAGTCCTATGGCTTTTTTATCTGTCACCAACCTGTACCATGTGATATTCAAAGTTATGCATAGTGTAACAATTCAGCACACAGTATTTTAGTTATATGTGATGCTATCAATATGTGCCTTTTTCTGGGTATACAGAATAACAATGTCCTGAAGATCTAATGATGAAACCTGGAATTTTCATGTGGTGTGAATGAATGTGGATTTGTTCTTTGTCTGGAAGCAGTGCTGTAATCTAAATAGCAATAGATTGCTTAAGGTGAATTGCTTTGTGATACGCTGAAGTATTCATAGAATGGTTTGGTTAGAAGGGACCTTTGAAGATCTGTTCCACCCCACCTCTCCTGGACAGGGACATCTTTCACTAGACCAGGTCAGTCAAGGACCTGTCCAGCCTGACCGTGAACACTTGCAGTGATGGGCCGTTCACAGCTTCTCTTGGCAGCCTGTTCCGGTGTCTCACCACCTTCATCGTAAAAAATTTCTTATATCCAGTCTGTTCAAAACTGTTGCCCCTTGTCCTGCCACTACAGGCCCTGTTAAAACGTCTCGCAATCTCTCGTATAAGCCCCCTTTACGTATTGAAAGGCCACAGGAAGGTTTCCCTGGAGCCTTTTACTCTCGAAGGTGGACAACCCCAACTCTCTCAGCCTTTCTTCATAGGGAACATGTTCCAGCCCTCTGATCATTTTCCTGGATGTGCTCTAACTTCATGTCTGTCTTGTTCTGGGGGCCCCAGAGCTGGATGCAGTACTCCAGCTGGTTTTGTAAATAGAAGCCTTTTCTCACTTAAGATTCATTTTAGCAACACAATAAGGCTTTGCTTGAGTTATATTTTTAATTTGTGCATGCTTGCAGCTGCCAAAAATACTCTTTTATGATCCACTGTGAGCAGTCCTCTCTCAGAATGAAATTTGGCCAAGAAGTACAGAGGTACACACAAGAAGTTCAGGCGCCCATTAAAAACAGGCCGAAAAGTAACTCTGAATTCTGGCAGTGCATTCTTTTAGAAACACATCAGATAGATTTTCAGTAATTCTAACTAGTGCTTCTCCGTGTGCAGCTGTGGTCATACCTGAGACTGGTTTCATTTGGATTGATTACTGTAAAAGTTTTCATTTACCATGAAATGTATGTTGAATCTCAACAAACAATTGACCTATTCTTACCTAATGAATTACACTATTCTAAAATGGGACAAGATGGACAGTAGCTGTCTTCTTTCCACTATGAATGTGAGGGAAATTAGCACTCTGTTTCACCTTCCTCTTTCCTGCCCTCTTTCCTTTCCAAAATCATGTGCCTACAAAAAATTGCAGCATTAGTAATTGGACTTAAACAATCTTACTTGTATCTTTCATTTCTTTAATAAAATAATGCTTTACAGTAAGAATCCATCCATACTGTTTTTTAAAAGTAATCTAAGGGTAGTTCTTATCTGCATGTAGCACATAAGTAAATATTTTGTCTCTTCTCTCTGAGTAGCTGTAAGAAATTCTGGTCACACTGAAATCTAGGCAGGTACATGACAAACCCTGTTTTTGAAAACAGTTAGGTTAAATTGTTCTTCCAGAATTTAAATTAAAGGTTTCCCTGTAGCTATAGGCGGAGGAGTATATTGAAAAGGAAGAAGAGCTTTTAATAAAAAGCCAGGTGCTTGATTTACTTCTGTTGTGGTATGTTGGCTCATAAATAGAAGAATTGAATTATAAGATGTGCCTTCTAAAGACTCAGCTTTGATACTATCCTCATAAAAAGAGGGAAAACGTGTTTTAGATGACTAAATCCTACGTTACAAAAAATACCAGCTGACTTTGATAGATGTCATACCATTTACGTGTTGAATTGTTTTTACTCGGGAATGCTGCTTAACTGTCCGTACATAAGTATTCCTAGTGCATGTTTTTTATGTAGGGCTTTTTCAGAATTGGGAAAATTACCAGTTTGTGTAGAGACAGCTACAGGCAGGAACCTTGGCATTATGGAAGTTTTTCCTTCTGTAGTGCAGCTTGCATAGACAAATTAAGGAATCAAGGGTACAAGCTGACTTTGTGATGTGGATGGGGTACTTGAGACAGAATGATGGACAAAATGTGCTGTTATTGTGAGCTCAGCAATTTATACTTTCCATTGTCTCACTTTTGCAGTTAGGCAGGAAGTGTAAAGGTGAATGCCTTCAGGTCCCAGGCAGGATTCATTTAGCAATTACTGTACATTTTGTCTGAAAATTACAGGCATGTCTCTCATTGTCCTGTGATGGATTGATTTCCTCCCCCTTCCTCCGAGTCTGCAATTTTAATCATGATTTAAATTCAGTTAGTAGGAAAACTGAATAAATGTAATGTTAACTTTTTTTCATAGTTGTTCCTTACGGTTGCTTTATTGAACAATGTTTCTCTGTTATTGACAAAGATTGTGGTAAAAGGGTGGATTTGAAACTATAAGCAACATTTATGGTATATTTTCTAGCCCTTGTGCACTGTGTGCAAAATGTATCAGTGTAACTGATAGGTGTTTTGACATTTATGGGTTTAGCGTTTGTATATTTTATGTTCAGTGATGAATGATGTGGCTCCTATCTGATTCCTTTCCACTTATAACATGCGTCTAACAGCATGCAGAAGGAGTAAAACATTCCGTTCAGGGAAAAAAGTTGCTTTTATTTTTAACGTGGTTTGTCAAACCATCACAGCACTGCTTAGTACCTGAGAAAGCACATGCCCACAACATTTTAAATGTTAAACTGCTTTGTTACATCAATATTTTTTCTATGGTTAGTGAACAGAACAGGGTTGTAGAACTAGTTGCTCTCATCACTTTTTGCTCGGGCTTTTGGTTTTGGTCTGTAAACAAAGAATTCAAGTTCTCCATTCTTCTTGTTTCTCTTGATGAACTAGGAGTCAAACTCAACTGCTTCTTACAATTTGAAGTAACTGAAATTTATACCTCAATAAGTGACAGGCAGTGCTTTGAACCTGGGCTTGAGTGGAAGTCTGCTACGGTGTGCAGCATCCAGGACTTGTGGCATCACCCAGAACTCAAAAGTGGTTTATTGTTAAAATAGCCACATACTACTGAATATTTTAACTTTCTTTTTATGTGGTGTTTTTTCAGTTTTCTGCAGTAGTGAAAGGAAAAGTCAAGGTATGGTATATCAGGCTAGAGATATGGTAATGTCAAAACAAACTGTTGCAAGTAATCAAATTTTGCAGTGTACAGTTTGTTTTCTACTTTAAGAACATTGGGTCCTAGTGTTAAGGTGTATATTAAGTATCTTGACAGGGTGAATTGACAATAAACATCAAAGCATTAAAAGATGAGATCAGAGCAGCATGGGGCTGACTGGAAGTATGAAATTTATGACCAATAAGAAGGTTAGCATTAGGTGTAAGGAGTTGAATGTGGACAGATGGTTCCTCATATTTTCCATAGAATGTTGATGTCTAAGGAGGTAGCATAAATGTACCAGCTTTAACTGATTTTAGAGAATTTTATAGAGATGAGAAGTTTGTTGAACAGTGCCATTCATTTGCTCAGTTTAAATGTCATACTGGGATACTTCTAATACACTAGCTTGTGTACATGCTCCTGTTGTCCTGCTTGCATTCAGTCATGTTTGTGCTGTAATTCAGATATATGTAGATAAACAAGTTCATCTTGTGTTTTCTCCCTCTAGCCTCATAGATTGTTTCTTGGTAGACTCTGCAGCTGTAAGCCTTACTATGTCTCCTACGGGAGATTTTCTAGCTTCAACACATGTGGATGATCTTGGAATTTATTTGTGGTGAGTATGTAATGTATCTATTTCTACACAGAACTTCAGATGGGGAAGAATTCTTTTCATCACCTTTATTGCAAACAGAGAATTGTTCTGCAAAGTACTATCTCCAGGGTTTTGTTTTATTTAGTTCTGATTAAGACAGGTATTCTGTATTGTTGTGACTTGTAAGAGATCTTGAAATCTCTTGCAGTTATTTTTTCTGATAATTAAATGATCTCTGTTTTCTAAATGTTTTTTTCTTACTCTAAAGAATTCCTGATGCCATTCCTGAAGTTTTTCTTTGACTCTACAATTTTTTTTTACTCCTTTGAAACGTCAGTGCTCATATAGTGTTACTTTCTCAAGGGCTTTTCTTTTTGTCCTGGTACACAATGTTGTCTGAGACTTCTGAGTAGAAATGTAAGTTGTGATTATTTCTGTTTGTTAATGATAGATCAGCACAGATGTAAAATATGTTATGGTTCAATTTCATTCTGATATGCCTTTAAAGCAAATGACTGACTAGATCCAGTACTGAAGTAACACACCATTTAAGTGGTTTGGGTTTTTTTCCTTTTGATAAAAAGATAGATTTTTCAGGTTACATTTGTTGCCTGTGGCTTTGCCTGAGGGGTGTTCAATTCTTAGACCTTTCTATGCTTAAGTAAAAGTACTTCAGTGTGAATAATGACAAGTGTTTTTACTTAGCTTTGGTATGTGTTGACAGGAAAAATCATTTGCTAGAATGACTTGTGTGAATGTTCCAAGCGTCAAGAAAATTTGCTAAGAGTACTACTCTGAAATTCTGGGAAAACAGGATGAATCATTTATACTTACACAATATATTGTACATATTAAGTACAAAGCAAGCTTTTTTGATGGGCGATTTTGCAATTTCAAATCAATACAGTAGCTGGCAGTGTTTGAAGTAATCATAGGTCACAATGCATATGTGTTAAACATTCTTGGCAATAATAGTTTGGCATAACTTTTATGTTTCAGACTTTCCAATTATGTATATCACTGCATTTAATTTCTTGTTTATCTGATAGACAAGGAAAGCTGATCATGAATAGAACCTGGTGAATTTCTGTGGTGCAGTAGTATTAGACTGCACTAAAAGTTATGTCTAAAATTCGTACTCCCATTCATGTGAAGATTGTTTTTAAAATGCCTGTCTTATTTTTCAGGTCAAACCGTTCTCTGTATTCACTTGTCTCTTTACGGCCCCTTCCGGCAGATTATGAACCTTCTATGGTGACACGCCCTAGCACCTGCCCTGTGCAAGGTAATGGTCAGATTAAAGAGTATTTTATTTTCAGTTTGGTATTAAATTTCAAGTAGAAGATGGTGTGCCCATGTAACCCCATTGTGTGTTAGCATTCTTCCTCTGAACTGTTTCAGAGTTCCCATTACTTCTAACATTTTTGGCATACTTACTCATATGTCAATATTATTTACTAAAATCTAGTTGTATTTCTATGTTCAGACATAAAGAATTATATTGTGATGATCTCCACATCTTCTAGGAGATTTCATCTGTGCTCTTTGCTGACTTTTTTTAATCCTAGACCTACATAAATACCTTCCATGTTTACATCTGTGAGGCCAGTTTGAAATGAAGGTTACTGTTCAGCAATGGGAAGGGGATCGTTCTTTGTTCCACTTGCCTTTCATGTCTGCCTGTATGCTGTGGTAGTTTCGCTGCAGTATATTGTCTTGTTTGCAAGCAAATTGGGTTCAGCTGACCTGCCAGGTATCTGTGCTAGGGTTCCCCAGTGAAAGAAAGGCATAAATTGCATTTTTGATAAATTCATTTTACATTGTTGTGCTTCTGAAGGCCTCTAGATGGCGATCTTGCCTGCCCAAGTTTAACAGTGCTAACATTTAGATCTCCATCTGCAGGAGAAACACACCTAGTGATTGACTGCATAAAAAAGCAAGGAAAATACTTCATGGTGACTGTTTTATTAAACTCCTTGTTATTTTAGATATTTAAATTAGGGAGACAGGATTTCATTCCAAAATTTTGAATGTTTTAATCATGTAAACTGATTCTAGCTGAATGTTTTAATTCACCTTCTGTCTTCAGAAAATGTAAAATTCCTGTTTAGATGCTCAGAGCTTTTAATGGTTTAAATGTCTTTGTTGTGGTTTTGGCCATGTAATATTTTGCAAAAAGGAAGGAAAAGCAAAGGTGTTTGGTCAAGACCACATAGGAAGTCTAGAGAAAACCTAATTACAGACTGCTGATCTTTTATTGTGTGATGTGCCTTACTGCTGAGATTTTCTTCATTTTTAAGTGCTACTTTAGTCATACCTATGAACAGGTGGTGAATATTGTCCGTATTTAAATGTAAAGATTTTACAGGTTTGTAACTTGGAACTAAGATTGCTGTGGATATATTTTAAAACAGTTAAGAAAATATTGAAACTAATCCATTGTTCTTCCTTTAGGACTTATATATATTGCTTTTATATCATTTCAGCCAAAGCAGATAAATCTTGTTAGTCTTTAAAATCTTTTTTTATTCAATTCTAGATTTTAGCCATAATTCTTCACAATTTAAATTTAATATTTCATAGGGTTAATAAAGATTGTTTCTGTAGCTTTTCAGCTATATGTTATGCTAGCACCCATACATATATATATGTAGCAATTATGCATGTGTTTTTCAAAAATTGCAGAAGAGATAATTATGTTGTTTTGCTTTTTAAAAAAATAAATGTGGCATATGTATGTTTTTAAAATATATCTTGAAAAGATGTGGATATGGCAGGAGATGAAGAAACATGTGGTGAAATGATAGAATATGTCTCACCTGAACAACTGGGAGAGGAACTGGTGACTCTTTCATCATTACCAGAATCAAGGTGGAAGAATCTCCTCAGTCTTGATGTTATCAAGGTAATAATATTAGGCACACCATCTCCTGTAGTATTTGGCTTCTGTTTTTTAAGAAGGATATAAAATAAGGGCTATTTCTTCTGTAATGTGAAACAGACAGTTGTCTTAACCATTCTCTTGTATGTTCAGTAAGTCCTTGAGAAGGAGGAAGTGTTTCATGACTTCTGTTATTATTTCTGCAACATGCAAAATAGCTGTCTGAAGGCAGATATTTCCATGTTAATGCAGCTAGTAAGTGCCTGTAAGGCTGTTCTAGGTTATGCCTCCAAATCACCACCAGACATTCCCATAACCACAGAAAGAGGGAATGTGTGAAAAGTAGTAGTATAGAGACAGACATATTTGTCCTTCTGTGAGCTGCATTTGCCTAATCACAAAGTTTGGTCCCACATTTCAGGTATTTTTCACGATTTTGCAGTAGAAGACTATATGATCGTTTCACAATTTCTGGGATTTGGGAGAGAAGTGTTTTACTTCTAAATAGTAGTTTCATATTTAGTGGTAAAACATTTTACTTATGTATTTGCTTTTCAGTTAGTACTTACAGTTTTCATGGTATTTTAAAAATAAAACTCTTGACAAAAAAGATTCCCTCGTGTTCTTACTGTGATGATGACTTCAATTCCAATATCTAATTAACAGAAAAAAAATAAACCAAGAGAGCCACCGAAAGTTGCCAAGTCAGCCCCTTTCTTCATCCCAACAGTTCCTGGTCTTACACCCCGATACCTTGCTCCAGATGAAGAAAATGATACACAGGTAAAACCAAGAATCAATATAGTAGTGTCTGTCCAGTGTATTTTACAATAAAATCTTAAGTGCTTTTTAGTGCTGAATTAAATCCTGCTAAAGACTTTGAAATGCTGGTTTTAAGGCATTTACATTAATGCTTTAAGAAAGAAAGTCTTTTATTTAGTCAGTAGGAAAAAAATCTAATTGAGATGTAAATATATGTTGTCATATTCATGTACACTTTCTTATATTTTCATGGTCTAGTCAAAGGTAGTAAACCTTGGAGTGCTGGCACAGAAATCTGATTTCTACATTCATCTTGAAGAAGCTCTGAGCACTAATGAATGTAAGTTAACAAGGCATTTCACTGAAAATGTAGATGCTAATAATATTTTGATGTACGTTTGATTTCTAATGCCTGTATTGTAGCATATGTGAGGAAAAAAATACACATAGTACTGTAGGAAAGGGGAAGAGAATGACCTGTTGTGTATAAAGCTGACTAATACATATGGAGCCAATCTAGATCAAAGATCTATTGTTACTCCAGCTTGCCTGCAGTTTGGAGCTGAGTTCTGGCTAAAACCCATATAGAGAAAGAAGGTAACATTCCTAAGATTATTAGACTTTTTTGGAGATTGTGATAATCTCACCTAGAAAAGGTGTTGTGTATAATTTGTAGGGTAGGAAAGGAAGGGAATGATCTGGTAAGAAATAGTTTAGTGATTCACTGAAAAATGGAAAACATGATTTGCCTAGCAAGTTCTGTTTTCAAGTGGTACCTCACTAAACATTCAGCAAACTGAGAGTTTTTAGTTGATTGCTTTATAATTCAAAGCTTAAGAAGAAATAATTGATACAGAAATAAACCGTTGGGTTTCTTTTAACATTCAGTTCTTTTTAAAATTCAGTCATTTAAATTGCTTGTGGAATGTGCCTGCTGTTTTCCCTGTTCAACTTATGCTGCTACAGGATCATCAAAATGAGATTTTTTTGAAAAGATTGCTAAAATAGGTGGCTTGGAAATATAATTGGACAGTCACTGGTAGCTTGTCCACATGGCAGTTCTACTGGGAGTTTTTCTACAGCTTCTCAAACTCTTTTGAGATAAGCAGCTTACTCGACTGCACTTAGAACATTTAGTGTGCAGAGCGTTATTACCTATCACAAACAAGGTGTGGTTTTATGCTGTGTTTTTGGTATTTCAATTGATAGTATTCTGTTAAGCTGCTTCATAGCTGCTCAGAGACACATGAAACATCAAGTGAATACTTGAAAACCTAACCAAACACCTAGAGGCTGGCTGTACCAGGGAGCAAGCGCAGTCCATGATGCATTGCAGTAGTGGTCCCATGGGCCTCCCTCAGGCCACCTTGGCTATAAGGCAGGTGTGCTGCAGGGTCTCTGCTGTAATTCCAGTCCAGGGAGCCTGTTATCCTGACTCAGGAAGCTGCTGGTGTGTAACATGGCTCTGTGCTTGCTAGTTTACAAGCATCCCTTCTAAAGATGACCAGGCTGTGCAAATAAATAGTAGCCATCCTGGCTTACTGTGATGGGGGCAGAGTTTTGTACTTCAGGTCAGGACTGTGGAATATAGGTTGAGCTGGGCACCTTTTCCTGCTGTTTGTACGCCAGCTTCATAGGGTGTTCCATGCTTGTTTTTTTAATGTCAGAGCACAAAAAATGATTAATATATCCATTTAGGAGTTAATACCATATTTAAACTAGCTAGTGATTTTCGTAGGAATCAAATACAGATGGAAACAGATTTCTACCTCCTAAGGAATATTGACCAACACCTGATACAATTAGTTACCGTGATATGAGAGTATAAGAAGTTGTTCTTCTTTGAAACTTCTTAGTGAAAGAACTGTTAGAAGACATTTTTTAAAATGTTCAGACCAGCAGCTGTGTTTGTAGCCATACATGTTTTTATTTCTGCATTTTTAAAGCAAATGGGTGGAATTCTCAAAGATCAGGCAGGATGCTAGAAATCCTGAGGGAAGAACATTTATGAAGAGGAAGGAGTTCGTAAATTGCATGTATTTCTGCCAGAGAGATTTCCCCCATGCTACCACCCCTCAAGTTTCCAGGAAAAGCAGGAGGAATTAATTCACTTAACAAAAGTAATTATTACCTTAGATGCACCAGATGATCCTCAATTTAGGTAATGACGATGAGAGTAAACACTGTAAAGATTCCTGGTAAAAGTAGTACTTTATCTCTTCTAAGAAAAATTTGCAGTAACAGCTTGAAGTCTCAAGTATATAAGTTCTTTTTTGCCGGGAGATTTGAAATAACAGTGTTAGGTGGTTCATAAGAAATTTTGTTCAGCCTAAAAGTCAGAAATGGAAAAAAAAAGTTACACAAGTACAGAGATGTTACTTGTATTTTTCAAGGTGAAACAAGTAAAATGCAACTGCCTTATTAGAAATCTACTTCTCTGTAGTATGTGATGGGACAGTAAATTAAAGGCAGGATGGCATTTTGTGGAAAACAAGTAAGGAAACAAACTTGAAACATACAGTCACTGCTTAAGAATTTTGGAGTTAACCTGGCCATGTGAAGGATTTAAAAGATTGTTTTCTGTGAATATTACTGATAATGTATCCCTCAATGCTATAACACAGTTACAGTTCCACTTGACTTACTGAAAAGCTTGGGACCATCTAATATTGAGATAGAAGTGAGGGGTTTGGCTCCTGAAGGTGGCGGCTCAATGGAGGTGATGCTAAGCTTTTTGAGAATGATTGAGATGATGCTGAACAAGAAGTACAACTTTGAACTTGCTCAAGCATACCTTGCACTATTTTTAAAGGTAAAAATTTTCTTATAAAATTTGATGTTAAGTCCTGCTTAAAGTGATGGTTGTCCAGTAACAGGATGTAAATTGTCTGCTTGAAAAAATTATCTTAAGGGATCTTTGTTGGGGATAGTTTTAAAATGACTAACTGAATGTATTGGATAATTTGACAGCTCATCTGGTTACAATCAAGAAAAACTTGCAAAAAAGAGATATTGTGAAGAGGACTGTGCCAGACAAGTTTTATTCTAGTATTCGTTCCTTAGAATTGTTTTGTTTTTTTTTAAAGTAGTGACAGGATGAGGAGTAACAGTTTTAATTTGAAAGAGAGTAGATTTAGATTAGATACTAGGAAGAAATTTTTTACTGTGAGGGTGGTGAGGCACTGGCAGAGGTTGCCCAGGGAAGCTGTGGATGCCCCATCCCTGGAGGGGTTCAAGGCCAGGCTGGATGAGGCTTTGGGCAACCTGGGCTAGTGGAGGGTGTCCCTGCCCATGGCAGGGGTTTGGAACTAGATGATCTCTAAGGTGGCTTCCAACCCAAACCATTCTATGATTTTATGAAAAGTGTCCTTCCCTTACTTGAGACATTCCTGAAAGCAAAGTATTGGAATTGGATGAGGAAACTGATCTTTTAATTCTTTTATTATCTGTGTTTCTTTCACTAACTGCTTGTTTTCATTTTCAGTTACATCTTAAGATTCTCTCATCAGAGCCAAACCTATTGGAAGAAGTATCCAGATTGTCAACACAACTCGAGGAAACCTGGATTCATTTGCGGACTCTCTTCGATCAGAGTCTTTGTGTGTTAACATATATGAAAAGTGCTTTGCTGTGAAATACTTAAGGATTTTGTCTTCATAAAATTCCCCTTTGAAATTTATTACCAAAAATACTGGATTCCAAGAATTATACTGGGACTTCTGATGTTGTATTTTATACAGCTGTGTATGGCAAAGTATTTTAGACCACACATAACTATTTTATTCACCTCAGTCTGAACAAAAAATAGTATGTGCAGCTTAAATATTCACACAGAATCACACAGAATGTTAGAGATTGGAAGGGACCTCGAAAGATCATCTAGTCCAACCCCCCTGCCAGAGCAGGAACACCTAGATCAGATCGCACAGGAACGCATCCAGGCGGGCTTTGAATGTCTCCAAAGGAGACTCCACTACCTCTCCGGGCAGCCTGTTCCAGTGCTCTGTCACCCTCACCATGAAGAAGTTTTTTCTCATGTTCAAGTGGAACCTCCTATGTTCCAGCTTGAACCCATTGCCCCTTGTCCTATCCCTGGATGTCACAGAGAAGAGCCTGACTCCATCCTCGTAACACTCACCCTTTCCATATTTATAAACATTAATTAGGTCACCCCTTGGTCTCCTCTTTTCCAAGCTAAAGAGACCCAGCTCCCTCAGCCTTTCCT
>VZTO01010180.1:26676-40409 GCA_013400615.1 Syrrhaptes paradoxus
GTGACAGAGCACTGGAACAGGCTGCCCAGAGAGGTGGTGGAGTCTCCTTCTCTGGAGACATTCAAAGCCCGCCTGGATGAGTTCCTGTGCGATCTGATCTAGGTGTTCCTGCTCCGGCAGGGGGATTGGACTAGATGATCTTTCGAGGTCCCTTCCAATCCCTAACATTCTGTGATTCTGTGTGATTCTGTGAAACCCTGTCTTTTAGTTTCCATGTTGCAATCTGTGGTTTTGAGATCTGACCAGCCGTGGTTTTGTGAAGGTTGCTGCTCAAGCATTTTACCTAGGAGTTCCTAATAACTCAACCTATCTTCTCCGTCTCTGGCAAAAGCCCTCAGTGCTCACCTGTATTAACTCCAAACAGCACTTCTAGGCTTATAGGGAAAATAGACTGATATATCACCATTATGCAAATTAAGTTACCCACCCAGTCTAATGCTTGCAGCCTTATTCTACTTTGACTCAAGCCAATTTCTTTCTAGCAAGAATAAAAGAATATTAAGTGGCCTAGTCTGGCTTCCAGTAAGACTGGTTCATATAGTGGTGTTCATATGCATACACAGAGAGATAGCAACCTCTGGGTTTGATTCTACCCAGAAATGCAATGAATGAGGAATTGCTCTGTGAATTCTGGTTTTACTTGTGTATAACTTCAATCATATATGTACTGAATGGCATCAGAAACCCCATGTCAGACTTCTTTGCAACTCTTTGGCCATACTGAGGCTCTATATGGAGTTCCAAGCTTGATGGGCTTCAGGATATACACATAAACAGTTAGGAAGTAACTGATTAGCTGTGCAAATGCCAGTGCTTTACTGTGAATCAAACCCATCAGTCTTTGTAAGTGCCCACACAGCAGGAAATTTTATTGGCCAAAGTTTTTCTGTGCTGTGAAGTGTTATTTAGGAACAATAATAATGGCTCTGTTAGATCTGACCAAAGCTTCCAAAAGCAGATGCCAAGGAAATGTGGAACACAGCAACTATATTTGAAACTTCCTGTGAATTACTTTCTCAGCCTTTACCAGTTTGAAATTAATGGACTATCTGAGGCAAAAGTGGTTTCTAAGTTTTCTGGGTTATTCTTGTTTTGAATCTACCTGGCTTCTTTTCAATCCATCTGCGTTTTTGGCATCTGCAGTGTCCTATGGCAAGGAGTTCTGCAGCTTGCCTGCTCACAGTTACCTCCTTGTGCTTGCTTTGAGGCAGGCTGCTTGCTAACTCTATCTTATTCCTCTTAGTTCTTTCACTGAAAAAAACAGCAAACAACTAATCTGTATCCATGCTGAGTGTCCTGTCCTGTCCCCCCCTCCCGCCCTTCCTCTTGATTTTCTGTGTCTTTAGTTTGGGTAAAATTAAAAAGAAAACAGTTGCAAAGATGACCTTGTAATAAGAAGGAAAAGCTTCTATGTAAGCAATGTAGATATAGGTATGTATAAATGGTTAGCAGTGTAGGCACTCTTATTTAGAAAATGAAAAATAATTTTTATATGACTTCATGTTTTGAATGTTTATTGAGTTGTAGGCAGCTTGGGATAACTGTAAACATCACAGACTAAGTCACTGGCTGCATTATCCTCTTAGTTAGCTAGCAGTGCATTAATCTGGAAAGAAAACCTTTTGGAATCCCTATCCTGGTTTTTAAGTTTATCTTTAAAAAAAGTTCATAAGTGGCAAGTAAGAGACAAACTGCAGGTAACAAATTGTTGTTTTCAGATACTTCATGAACTAACAAGTACTGCTTCTGGAATAATATGTATTTAAAAATGGTCATTCATAATGTATCAGCATTTTGTCAGTAACACACCCTAGCGTGTCAAACTCCAAAATCTCCATTTCATTTAATTGCAGGGAAGACCATTTCACAATAACATTGTTTTTCCTTGGAAGTTTTATAGTAAACAATGATTTGGATGAGATTCTGAGCCCAGAGGACAGGTCTTCAAGTTGTGCAGACCCTCTAAAAGATGGAGCAGTGTATGGAGCCATTAGCAGTAATGGTGGACAGCCCTGTTTGGGATGTCATGATCAAAGCACTCTTTCTCTCCTTCACTACAGAGGAGTTAGCTGGCAGCTGGTGAAGAGTGTTTGGCCATGGGCTGTTATCTTGCAGCACTCATGTTACAAACTGTGATCTGGTCTTTAACACTTAAACAGGTAGAAAAATCACTGAGAATATAAATAGCTTATTGTGTTCTCTCTTTTGCATACACATTTAAATGTGTTTATTATTTAATGGAGTCACTTACAGTAGTTGAGAACCCAGTAACTTCTCTAGGACTCTGTACAAGCTTTAAAAACCATGTTCAGTGTTAATTTTCAAGTGCTGTAAAGTGAATGCTGTGTATTTATAAATTCTGTGTGATATTTATTATACTAGATTCTGTGCTGACCCAGAGCTAATGGAAATCAGAGTGTATGGCCTGTATTTGTTCCCATTAAGGGTGCTTGTTCTCATTAAGTGTACTTGTTGTCAGTAGCACTTCAGGCTGCTCTTGTCTGATCTTTTTATCTGTTTAATGGTTTGAGCTGCCTAAAGCCTTTCTAATTACCATGATCAGTTCCACTCCTATAAGGACAAATGCACTAGGCAGGGATCACAGGAAGGAGCAAAGTTGAAAGTAGATAAAAACTTGCAGTTAAGACTAGGAGTGTGGAAAAGCAGAATTTTCTTGCATTGCATGCAAAACTGGAACAGAAAATTGTAAGGTCTGTTCTCAGATCTGACACCATCTCTCAGTGCCTATAAATAAATCACCAGTATATTCTTGGTTTCCTTCATCAGTGAAGCAATGCTCAGTGTGTTACTGTTACCAGGATTTCAAGGGAATTTTTAAAAATGAGCAAAACAAGGTGGCAGACTAGAAGGGAACATCCTGCTCAACATACAAGTAATACTTTGGCACCTAAAGGCTGTGGCCTGTTCTGTGCCAGAGTATCATATTGTGCTTATACATGTCTTGTTAGAACAGTTTCATTTAACTCTCAAAAAATCTTTCCAGCAGCTGGCCTCCCATAGCTGTCAGAATGATTGAGTAATTTGGATGCTTTCCAAGACTCCTTCTTTTCCCAATAACCTAGATTGTTTCAGATTGAGTGTGTTGTGGAGAAAATAATTTGCCAGGAATTTCTGTTGCAGGAACTGGTGGAAACATCACTGGACCTGACACAAATCAGACAAGCATATGGTTTATTACAAATTTATATTGGGTGCTCTTGATCATAAGTGTCAAATTTAGGTATATAAAGATTCCTGGACAATTTTATGGCCAGTGAAATAATCTTCTAATGGCAGGTGGTTAAAAGACTGCCATCCCGTGCATGTGGGCAGAACATGAAAGAATATTGAAATTCTATACAGACGTAACAAGGGAATGTTGGTGGCCAGCCCTGTCTAGTGGTTGGGGGAGTTGTCGTCCTCCTGGTGAGTGAGAGGTGTGAGGACGGCGGTCATAGGCTCTGAAGGGACTTAGAGGCACAAACAAGTAATTTTTATTTTTGATGACTTGAACAAGAGGAGTTATATAAACAAACCAGCAGTCTGGGAAGGAGGTTATTTCTATCAGCACCATTCTTAATAGGGCTACATTGTTTGTTGAAGCCCAGGAACGGAACATGAATTAATTGAGATATGAGTAATTTGGGTTACATGGGTAGAAGAAAGCATATCCAAAAATACTGCCTAGGAAGAATCTGCAAGACTTAGGCACAGTCTGTTTTGTGGACAGGGAAATCAGGGTCATAGATGACACCTAGAAGGCAGGCAGATGTGGGAGCCATCTAGTAGCAAGTAGCAGGTAGCAGATGTGTTATGGTTGAAATAAGGTATCTACAAGTAGAACTGATCTGAAAGTGCTTTAACCAGTAGGAAGGAATCAGGAGTTGCAAATCGTATCAAGTTCCTAAACCATCTGCTAAAATTACTTTCCATAAGCTCCACTCCTTCCTGGCGTACAAGGTGGCGGGTAGCTCTCCTGCTTCCCCATCTGCTCAGAAGGTCCTGGTCCTTACTGTAGTAGCTTGCTGTCACCCTACCCATTTCTGCCCTTTGCACCTAGAACTTCTGATGGTTAAGACAAGTTCTTGTTGGACATTTGCCCATGGCACTGAAATTGCTGTGCAGCTTCCCCTCCTTTAGTACACAGCCCTGGAGAGCCTTGGGGACAAAAGTCACTCACTTCAGTGGAGATGTGATCAATCTGTTCAGGACCAGTTTCTTAGTCTTAAAAAAGTCCAGACATTCTTCCACTGTTGTAAGCATCATGATGCTTTAAGTTGATATTTTTATTATACTTTATAGCTATGTGAAGGAATTGGATTACCTTACAAAAGCTAATGACTTCACTGTTGCTGAGATACTGTCTCAGAAAGGAAAGGAAAATCTGATGTAGGAGGTAGTGGAGCTGGAGGTCAGGTATCATCTATGATACTGAATGCAAAAAATGTACTCACTTGTGAGGATGGTGTTGAAAAGTGACCTATTAATAAGAGTAGCAGAAAAAAATCTATAGTGCTTCAACAAGAGAACGTGGTCTCTTTAGGATCCCACTTTGTGCTTGGAAACCTAATCCAAGACCAGTCAGTCAACAGGAAATTACCATTCATTTCAATAGAAGTTAACAAAAGGAGAAGAGGTAGGTATACCTCCCCAATGATGGGTCTTGAGATTTACAAAACATTTGATATTTATAAAACATATGTCAAGTGACTTTTTTCCTTCATTCTTGCATTCAAGCTGCTAACTTTTCGATTTTTTTCTCCCATAAAATTCACTCACAACCATGAAAATATCCTCCTTTTTTTTTTTTTTTTTGACTTTTTGAAATTGAAAGTTGAATTCAGGTACAGTGCAGTGACAGCTTCTGGGGCTGTAGGAGAAAGACAAAATATCACAAGTCAGTTGTGCTGGTGTGAGAGTCAATTAGAAGATCAGCTTTGTCTCAACCTTGTCATCAAGGACATGGTACCTCCAGTTAGACTACAACGTCCCTTTTGATGGATTTGATGTGAACCGGCAGCCAGACTCATGTCTCGGCGGGCCTGTTGTAGCAACTTACAAGTAGAATGTAGTTCCTGTGGATGAGGGCCTAAGCTGTAAGATAACCGTGTAACTGCTATCAAGGAAGTTATAATATCATAAGAAAAATCTGCAGGGTAAAGTAAAACACAGTTGCTACTTTCTGGGACAAAGACATGGCTAGCATGCAAAGAACTCGTTTCCCCAGCAACACATCCTGGTCTTGGTACAAAATAGATTGATAGGGGACGGAGTGAAATGACCTTGTTTCATAGCCCTGCCCTGTCCAAGACTATCTGTACCTCTGTAGGGATGGGAACAATAATAAGCTGTGTAACAGCTGTCCAACAAGAAAGATGGCAGATCAAGCACTGTGGTGAAATCTTTATCCTGAGGTGAACTTTGCTCATTATCATGTCATTATTATACCAAGACACACCTCCATCCCGAAGGCTACCTGCTTCTGAGGTAGACCATGCCCTAGATACTCCCCTCTGGGCATGCACAACAGTGCCACCTGGTAGAGATGGAGACAGGGAAATGAGTTCCTAGAAAAGGAATGAGAATACTGAGGCAGAGGAGGAGCAAGATGTGTAGCTTAGCGTAAAACACATTTCCCTCGCAACTTCAAGTGGAAGCTTTCCCCACNGGGATGGGAACAATAATAAGCTGTGTAACAGCTGTCCAACAAGAAAGATGGCAGATCAAGCACTGTGGTGAAATCTTTATCCTGAGGTGAACTTTGCTCATTATCATGTCATTATTATACCAAGACACACCTCCATCCCGAAGGCTACCTGCTTCTGAGGTAGACCATGCCCTAGATACTCCCCTCTGGGCATGCACAACAGTGCCACCTGGTAGAGATGGAGACAGGGAAATGAGTTCCTAGAAAAGGAATGAGATTCCTGAGGCAGAGGAGGAGCAAGATGTGTAGCTTAGCGTAAAACACATTTCCCTCGCAACTTCAAGTGGAAGCTTTCCCCACCAAAGATCGACATTGATCATTAGGACTGGTGAGACACTGCTCGATCAGGGACCATAGGGATGCCTTGGACCCGCAGTGGTAGCTGTATTCCTCTTTCCTCTCTTTACTTTACTTTCTCTTTTCACTTCCTTTAACTGTTGCATGTTGCTTTACGGACACAGAATAATAAGGTTTTTACTGTTCAATTGGAACTAACCCCTTTGGCCTCTTCGCCTTAACTTTGCGCATGGAGATCTTGGTAAAGAACCATCACGAGTCCTTAGTGGACCATGACAGCCGGTAATGACAAGTTTGTGTACCTAGTCAGTTTTTAATAACTCTCTATATGTTGTCTGCAATGTGTTAGCTAATTCTTGTTATGTGTCCAGAGATTAAAATCTGTCCAGGATTTATTTTTAAACTGGAAGAGAACATCACCCATTTAAAATCTTCAGATGTTCAAATGAAGGGAACCTCAGCAGCTACTAGGTAGCAAAGATTTGCGGCCATGTTAACACATACTGTTTTCTGCCTTTGTCTTTTTTTAGGCTAGAAAACATTTTCAGCAACTCTGCTGTCTCAGAGTTAAGTTCAGAGGTCTTAAAAAATTTTTGGTAATTTCACATGGTAACTAATTCGACCCCCACTGGGAATAAAGTTCCATGCTAGCGAACACTGTTACAAAAGGAGTGTGTTCTACATTGGCAATATCAATGTTGTGAGCACTGAGTGTTATGCTTTTTCAGAGTTAAGCAGGCTTGAGATGCAAAAATGTAAATTCACTGAAGATTGCCAGATTTTAATGATAAACTATATGTGATATGTGGATCAGGAAGCTCCAGAAAGCTTAGAAAGGGAAGGGGGGAAAAAAGAGCATGTTGAGAACATCTAACTGGTGGTACTCTCCTTACACCACCAGGAGGCAACAGATATTTTTGACCTACCATTTAAGAGAAAACAAGATAACACTTGAAGATAATTTTGTAACTTGAGTGTATTCATTAGTATCCATCTGCTTTCATCTGCTACTTTTCATTCTGGTTATAAAACTCTTGGACATATTGTAAACAGTTGTGATGGGTTTGCCCTTGGCTAGGGGCCAACCCACACACCCACTCACCCAATTCCACCCCCTCCCCCCCCACCTGAGGATATGGGAGAGAATTAAAGGGGTAAAGGGAAAAAAGGACTCATGGGTTGAGATAAGAACAATTTAATAACTAAACTACAATAATATTGAAAATAATACTATATACAAATATACCAATGAGTGATACACAGTGATACTGTTCCCCCCAGGCTCAGCCTGTCCCCAGCTAAAGATCCAGGAGCAGGGAGAGTCCCAAAACCACAGTCACAGAATAGAGGTAACAGTCCAAGCATCCCAGACCGAGAGCTGACTAGGGTGCGGGGGGGGGGTGGGGAGCAAGATGATCCGGAGCCAAGAGAGATCCAAAAACCAAAGGGACCCAGAACAAAAAAGGGACGGTCTTCTGGAGGGTCCTCACCTGTATACTGGGCATGACGTGTATGTTATGGAATAGATTATTGGCCACTTTGGGTCTCAATCCTGAACCCAAGATCAAATCTGAGGCTAGTGTCTGGGGCTGTGCTCCCTCCCGGCTTCTCCTGTTTGCAGACAGCCAGAGAAGCTGAAAGACCTTGGCAGCTGCATAAACATCACTTTTTATCAGCTTTCTTCTCAGCACAAATCCAAAATACAGACTCTTGCTAGCTATTATTAAGAAAGTTAACTCTGTCTCAGCTGAACTCAGGACAGCAGTTTAAGAGCAAATAGGGGAGACTGGCATGGGGTACGTGCTCTCAGCCACTGGAAGTTGCCTGAATCCACCGAGGCCTGAGAAATTTAGATTTGTCCTAAATTTTAGAAATTTTAGATCTGTAGTGGTGTCTGTTTTGTTTCCTAAATGAGACCCTTGACTAACATACCTCCTCTGCCCCATAGAGCACCACAGCTGTCTCAGTGCCTGTGTGCAGCCACAGACTTTTAATTCAACACTGAAAAATCTGTCCTTCCTGCTGCCAGGATTAGCTCCCCCCCAAGGTGTCCTCTTTCCCCTTTTCTTTCCTGAGAGGCAGGTATGTCAGTGCCCCTGTGCCAGGGCAGCAACAGCCCTGCTGGGGTGCATGGTGGTGGGGCTGGCCAAGCGGTGCTTGCCTTTCAGAGCTGCAGGTGCTCCTTCTGACACAGCAGCCAAAGGACATCAGCAGCAAGGGCAGGGCCTGGAAGTGGTTTTCCATCACTTGCAATGGTCTGTTCCTCCTGCCTTCTCGGACAAGTTCCAGTTTGTACCTACTCAGTCTGCAGATTGGTAGCCTTCTAAATTAAAATGTAGCCAGCATGGCCCACACAATATATCTCAACACCACTATGTCCGACTACAAAGAAAAATAATTCTTGTATTGATGTGCTGAATACACTGTACTAAATTTGTCATTGTTGCACAGACCTCCTTATTTTCAATAATAAATATAAATGACTCCGCTCCAGAAGCAGCTTTTTATTTGTCAGTTAGTTATTCCTTTAATGGAAAAATCAAACCTGCCTCTACAAGTATATGAACTATGGCTGATTGTTCATAGATGTATTTTAATGAATTAGACTACAATGAAGTAATTAAATCCTGTCATGGAGAACATCTATCTAGCAAATATACAGTAAGTTGTAAAGCCAGTCCCTGGATTCTTTATTCACTGAAATTTATATTAACTCCTGCTGCTACTGTCCTGCTTAGGGGTTGACAGTGCTTCCATTTTAAAGCCACCATTTTTAAGAATTCATTATGTAAACATGGTTGTGGCAGAAAACTGTAATATGTATAGATGACTTAGACAGAGGGCCTTTTTGTTTTCTTGGCTTCTGGGTTTTTTTTAAAAATATATTCGTATCTTATCCATTGCCCACTTTTTCTTAATCTAAGAAAATATGTTAGAGACTGCTGGTTGTGGGTAACACTTTCTGTAGTCCCTTAAAAATTTTGCAGTTCATGTAGCTGCTGTTTTAAACAATCTGCATTTTTTTTTAGGAAGTTGATGGGTGATGCTGGATGATCCAGTGGCATGGAACTAAGTCCTTTAAAATTGGAAAATTTTGCTACTGGGGGTCAGGACCTATGTTTGTATTTAACAATCCACTTAACCATTGACTTTGTTCAGCAAGATGTACACATGTGTTTCAGTTCCAATAAAATCAATAGCATGAACTGAGGCCCATTTTTAATGCCTTGGTAAATAAAGATACTAGATCTACAATAAGAGCCTGTTTTCCAGGATGAGTACGCATTGGAAGTGAACTGGAGATGAAAAGAGGGGAACTTGCCCTATTCTTGGTGTGGTACGTGCTAATTAGATACCTGTAATCAGTCAAAAGAAATTGAAGCACCTTATTGCCTGTTCCTGCATTAAAAACTTATAAGAAGCATTTCTGGGAAGAATGGATCATGGCAAAATTACCTGTGATTACAAGGAAAGGGTTCTGATTGATAGCGCAAGTGCGCTCTCAGAGTCCCATAGATTGGGTCATGGTCCAAATGCAACTGAAACTAATCCATGTCATTTCAGCAGCTTAGCACAGTCTTCTGTGGTACCCTGACCAAACTGAAAGCAGATAAGCTTGTTTGCTAGAGCTGGTCACATGCACCTGTATTTGTGAAACTCTGCATGGTCTATATGGATACCATCCACACATGTCGTTTTGGTGTTAGTCCATGGCAACAAATTCCACTGATGTGAGCAGGACCAGGCATTCAGCCTCCCACGTACCCATCTCTTAATTTGTCACAGGCATGCTTCAAACATAGCACATTTAAAATATGCTCTTTGACTCTGTTCTGTTCCATATTGCTAGTCTGTCTGTCTCAACTTCATTCTGCTTTTCTCTTCTCATTTGCAGCCTTTGGCACTGTCTTTTTCCAGATACATCAATGTAGCAGAAAATTTATTTTTACTGGGGGAGTGATTCTTGGGTTCACTTAGAGATAAAGAAAAGGTTTTTTGCTCTGAAAATCTCTCACTACTCTATTTTCAGTGGTATAACCTGTATTCTTGAAAATATGGATGTCATGTTGAGTAGAATTCTAGAGGAAAATCACTTCCTTAAGTGGTCTTAAATCAAGAGCTGGCCTTGGCATTTTTTTTTTTAATTGAGAACAAAGTTTAGGTTGAAATTGTTGGATTTTGCCAAGTTCTAATAACAATATTAGAGTTCTGCAGAATTACGTTTCTTAGATTTATAAACTGGCATGTTGCTCTGCAAAAATAGTATTTTTCTTGATCAAATCACTAAGGTCTTACCAATCTGACAACTGTACATTAGGAAGATTAGATTCTTTAAGAGAAGTTGATCATAAACACAGCATGCACTTTTAAAACTGCATCTTAAATTTGTTTACTGGCACTGTCCAGTTACATTTAGAATAAATAGTACCTTTTGTGTCTTCCTCAGTGATCTGTCATTCTTCAGACCTAGTCTCATTGCTTTGTTTTAAACATTTTGCACACACCACAGTGTCTTTCATAGGAAAATTCTGGTTTAGGTAGGTTAGACAGAAGAAGCCCAGATATAAGTTTGGTGGTTTGAGAAAAGGGGGGACACATGACAGTATCACTGTGTATCACTCATTTGTATATTTGCATATAGTATTATTTTCAATATTATTGTAGTTTAGTTATTAAATTGTCCTTGTCTCAACCCATGAGTCCTTTTTTCCCTTTACCCCTTTAGCTCTCTCCCCTATCCTCGGGTGGGGGTGAGGGGTGAGGGGGTGGGGAATTGTGTGAGTAGGTGTGTGTGGTTTGGTCCCCAGCCAAGGGCTAACCCATCACCCTAGGAAACTGTTTTTCTTCTGGTGGAGCATCAGTCCCAAATGAGGCTATTTACAAGGAGAAATATAGAATTTAAATGTTGACTTCTGCAAGCAAAGACTCGTTGGTGTCAGTGGATCTTGGATCTGTCTGTTAGAACTTCAAGATTTGGCTCAGAAATATTGCATAATTTTAGGGGCAGAGAAGAGCTAAGTAATAGTTCAAGATATAGATGACATGTAGTTTCCAAAGTATTAAATCAGATTCCTACTTAGTAATTGTAGGTCTCTTGAGAAAAAATATGTTTGGGATGTAGTATTTATGGTGATGCTACAGCATCCACTTCACTCAGTCCTTCTCATGACAAGGTGCTAACCTGGCTGTGCTGCTCTTAAACTCTAAATGTCATCACTCTTGGAAAACCTTCACACCTTCACAGCACTTACATTTGTGTTTCTTTTCATTATTTCCATTTGTCTGAATGTTGCAGTGGCTCATGCAGGCTTTCTTGATCTCTCTTCTCATGACTTGCTAAGCAGCTTTCTCATGAACAGGGGAAGAATTACCCAAGACAATGGCTGCAAGTGCTAGTGAAAGGCATGTTGTGTTTTCCCATGTTAAGCTGTATGACTCTGAAACATGCAAAAAGCCATAGTCAAGATAAATGTACCAAACAGATGGTTCTCACTTTCCTGTCTTTGGAGTTCTACATTGCTGGAAACAAAGTTTCTTTTTGTTATCTGTGCTGCTGCTGGTCTGCTGTAGAACCGGCAACTTTTTAAACCAACTCCTTCTCCATAGAAAAAAAGAATCATAGAATCATGTAATCATCAAGGTTAGAAAAGACCTCAAGAATCATCAAGTCCAACCATCAACCCAGCACCACCTAACCCACTAAACCATGTCCCGAAGCACCACATCTACATGTTTCTTGAACACCTCCAGGGATGGCGACTGCACCACTTCCCTGGGCAGCCTGTTCCAATGTGGTGGGAACCCAGTGTACTCTTTTGAACTAAACCAAGTAAATAATTTTGCATGAAAAACAATGCTAGAAGCAATAAAATGTTTTGTGTAGGTACTTTTGAAGTTACACATTTTGCTTTAAAACCAACTTTTGTTTTTATAAAACCTCTATTGAAAAAGATAACCAGAACTGACTCAAATGAAGTGTTTTGATTACTTCAATAAGTCATTTGCATTTTACTGCAAGACCCGGAATTACTATTTCAAGGTGCCTTGACTCAGTTTGTGTGGTATTTGGCCAACAAGCCAAGAAGTCTCTTACAAAGCGAGTCTCCAACAAAGAGCAAACACGCACATATTCCATTGAAGAGTGAGACTGTTGTTTTCTCTGATTTCAGACTGAAAGCACCTCTTTCTAAATGCAGTCAGCAAAACATAATGAGCTCTGCTATTCCTCAGCTCACTTTAGATAGCTCACATTTCCTTCCCCATATGAATTAAGATGCTTATCTACATAACTGCATATCTTCTGCAACTCCTAGAGAAATGTGAAAATGGCAAGTGAAATGGAAGCAGTCTTGTGTGATTGTTTTCTGGAAACTTTGTGTAACAAAAGGCAAGATTAGCTGGTCAGCAGATACATATAGCAGTACCAGTGCACTTCTTACCTGGTGTTGCAAAAAACCCATTCAATTCCAAATCTCTTCTGCAACTGCTAATGCTGGAAGGGAACTGGTGACAATCTTAAACTTCCTGCAAGGTGGCTGGCTGAATATTTGTTTCAGTTACACCTGCTAATATGCTCAGAGTTCATTGATATTGCATAAGTACAAACAAAGCCGGCATCAGTTTCTGGTCTGTTATTAAATCATAGGAATAATTGTTTAACACTTAGAAATACAAAAAAAATAGTATTAAAAGCCTCTATCTAGGAGGCAGAAGGGAAGAAGCACTGAGAAACATGCAGCAAGAACAGCCTGAGAGCACTAGAGAGTTTGGTTTGTTTGCTTCCATATGCTAGTTAGTGATTCTGATACTGCCTTCCAGCACAGGAGCTCTATGGGAGCAGAAGGAATTGTTATGTAAGTACAAAAGCTTTCTGTACACCTACAGTAATTATGTCCAGATCAGCACTCAAATTGTGCATAATTTTTTACATACAGGTCTTGTCATTTAGTATTGTAAAGGCTGAAGGATATTTTATATTCTCTGGGTGAACTCAGTTTTGCCGTGAAGACTGGCTCAATGCAGCTTCTTTTTTTTTTTTTTTTTTTTTTTTTTTTTCCTAATATATTTTCACCATCAATGCATATTTAAGTAAAAAATGGACAGGTTCATTTGAACAATATACAGACTTGTTATCGTAGCATTTTGATTTAGTTCTTCACTGAATTCAGTGTTAGGTATTTCACTGATTGCATTTCAGTTCAGATTGAAAAAAAGTACTACTTGAGGAAACCAGAATGCCCCTAATAATGTGTGTAAAATTTTTAATGGCAACGAAAGGAATATATAAGTCATTGCAAAGTGATTTATACAAATCAGATGTTACCAAAGCTTTTAGATACATTACATAAACACAGCGTCTAAGCTATGGTAAGGGTATATATAATAGCAAACTACTGAGTGAGAAATAAACAAGAAATACTGTTCATATAAGCAATGAAACTGTTCTGCTTTTTGCTTTACTTTTGACTTATGGAGGTCATACTGGGACATGAAGGTGGAAGATCTGAAATGCTGAAATGTAATCGCTGTATGTGATATCCACCTAGCTCTACTGAAAATTCTAACAGATTTCTTTCTCATTCTTCATTTAATCCTTGTTCAATTTTGCTGGAAAAACAGTAGTTGAAGTGGTGTCTTCGATCAGGGCCACCACCACTCAGTAGTAGCTCCCTCCCCTCCCCTGCCCACCTTTCGCCCTCCCAGTAAGATGGGAAAAGGAAAAAAAAAA